>JAGDYQ010000094.1:1900532-1944444 GCA_021962125.1 Bulinus truncatus
ATTTTGTTACATTTATGTAAAACAAAACGTTGAGGCCGGTAAAAAAATCAGCCAAGCAAGTGGGTTAAAACTCCCGCTGATGCCCGGAAACACATCGGTCAAACTGGCGGGAACCCGCCAATCTGGCTGTACTGCTCTACAGCGATATAGGTCTTTAAAATATGCACGCAAACAGTCTATTCACTAAGGTATGATAATCTAGACGAATTTTGGATGATTCAACTCAGGGGCCGGCAGTCTTTTTTTCCCGCGGGCACCATTGTCACCACCCAGTTAGTTTGAGTACCCCACCCAAATAAAGCTGTACATATTGGGTGCTGGGGTTTTATTGTGTTGTTTTTTTCAAATGTAACAAGTTTACTGCGTCTAATCAGTGTGTGTATCCGATAAAGCCTTTCATTTTAATTTAAACTATACCAGTCTCATTTCATCCAAGTACTTTCATGACCATCTATGACCCATATAATTTCTGACTACTTACTTCATAAAAATTGACTTCCCCAATCGGGCGCCGCAGCTCCCAAGGTCTCCAGTGAGTACATTTTGCTTGCTTGGACCGTATTTTCTTATAGAATACAATCAATACAGTGGGTAAGGTAGGACTTTTAGAATACAATCAACACAATACAGGGGGAAATAGTAATACAAAATAACCACTTCGCTGATTTCCGTTTTAACATTTTGGTACTCTTAAAAAAGTAAACCTCAACATTTATCCAGTACTGGCATTTGGTTGACTAACTGAAACTTTATTGACACTGATCCCGTAAACTATGAACAAAAAATCAAAATCTTTGTATTTTGAATCTTTATATTTTGAATATTTGTAGTTTAAATCTTTGTAGTTTGAATCTTTGTCTTACATCTGTTCTCCCCACGTTCAGCTAATTAAGTTTCATCACATCTCAACGACCAAACGACTAATCTTCTGGTACCACCGCCGTCGTTAGGTTCTTAATTGAATGTGTCCACACCTGTGACGTTTGACCTAATTCCGAATAACGGATTTTAAACGTCCTCCCCATGTGTTCCCCAAACCATAAGATAGATGCAGACCGGGGAACTATAACATTGTAATAGACACAGAGACCTTACAGAAATCGATAAAACAAAAATAAAAAACAACACAACAATGAACACTGGACTTTGGCTACCATATATCGTGATATGTAGCTAAGCTGAGAGATCCTGTCCATTTGCAGGGTCCTTGAGACACCCGTATCAGCTCTGAGAGACAATTTCTTTTTTTTTTTTATAATCTCAAACCCAACCAACAATCGCGTCATCAGGTCGGCCATGATGGTTTATAGTCTCAAACCCAACCAACTCTCGCGTCATCAGGTCGGCCATGATGGTTTATAGTCAACCCAACTCATTAATCGCGTCATCAGGTCGGCCATGACGGTTTATAATCTCAAACCCAACCAACAATCGCGTCATCAGGTCGGCCATTTGATGGTTTACAATCTCAAACCCAACCAACAATCGCTCATCAGGTCGGCCATGACGGTTTATAGTCTCAAACCCAACCAACCAACTATCGCGTCATCAGGTCGGCCATGATGGTTTATAATCTCAAACCCAACCAACTATCGCGTCATCAGGTCAGCCATGATGGTTTATAATCTCAAACCCAACCAGCAATCGCGTCATTAGTTCGGCTATATGGGATTAAAGAGAGGGATGGAGGTAATTTGTTTACTGCTTGTTATTATTTATTTACCTTTAATTACTCCCTTTGATGACGATCGTTGCATGTTTTACCTACAGCCGGTAGTTTATAACAGTGCCACAGTCAGTATCAAACATGTCAGTGCATCATTTCTGCACGCTGTACATAATATATGTATGAAATACATATCCTTTACATCATATGACTAGCTTTTATACAATACATTAAGCCTATAGCATAGAAACATTTTTTTTTTTAAATTCTCAAAATCGCTTTTTTTTTCTCCTCCTCTACATTTCTGAATACTATCCAGGGCCCCCCACCTTGGGTGCCCTGGAATTAGATTTATATATTTTTAAAAATTATGCTGCGAGCTTTTGGCCCCTCTTTTTTTTTTTAGTGCAGAGGAGGAGACGGGAGAGAACTGCCTCATTTATCAGTATTTTATATTTAGCCCTAAGATTTTCCGGCTGCGACTCTGATACAAACGATATTTCTATGCGATTTAAATCGTTTGAGTGTTTAAGGAGAGGCGCGGTAGGTTGAACACAGAAACCACATCTGATTATTAAAAACAAGGACAAAAACAAAAACCCACAAAGAAGCTGGCGTATGTTGTTTTTTTTTAAAGGGAAGGGTGTCCCCTGGGGATGAGCTTGATAAATATTGTCGACGACTTCTGCTAAATATTAATGAAGTGCCCACGTCTACACCCATTGGCATTACCATAGTTTGCTACTCCACATATGTGACGTCATCTACTAAATTTAGAACCGGGTTACCACGCGGGTGTCATCATCAGAATAAAAGGGGCGGAAAACTGGATTGGCAATAAACATCTTTAAGCTTTATTGTATGACACGATCGAGTACAGTGTTGTCTATCTCCTCGAGCCGTTGGGGTATTGCAAACATTTATCGTTCATGTATATTTAACAGACGAGAGTGACTCAAATTGAAAAGGTCCTAACCTTTTTAGTTAAGGGGTGGTTAAACTATTTAAACCGTGGTCCGCAATGGGTTCTTATATTGGACCGGTGGATGGAGTGTTACGTAATGAACTGACATACATAATGGATGGAGTGTTTGTATGAAACGACGTACATTATAGATGGAGATGTTTGTATGAAATGACTTACATGATAGATGGAGTGTTTGTATGAAATGAGTACATAATAGATGGAGTGTTTGATATGGAATGATAGTACATAAAGGATGAGAGTGTTTGTATGGAATGACGTACATAAGGATGGAGTGTTTGTATGAAATGACGTACATAATAGAGGGAGCGCTTGTATGAAATGACGTACATAATAGATGGAGTGTAATGTTTGTATGGAATGACGTACCTAAAGGATTGAGTGATTGTAAGACAATGATGTACATAATAGATGGAGTGTTTGCGCGAAATGACGTACCACTAAAGGATGGATGCATTTAATAGAGAATTGACATAAGTAATGGATGGAGTGGTTGTAGTGAAATGACGTGCCATAATGGATGGAGTGTTTGTATGAAATAACCTACATAATGGATGGAGTGTTTGTAAGGAACAATGACGTGCATAATGGATGGAGTGTTTGTATGAAATGACGTACATAATGGATGGAGTAGTTTGTATGAAATGACGTGCATAAAGATGTAAACGTCAATGTTTTGAACGAGCAGCTTGTTGGGCGGAGGAGCGGATATGAAACAGCATATGACAAGCCCCGTACGTGACTCGCGGGGTCATATATTTGCCCCATTTCTGCTTTAGTCTGTTTTGTGTTGTGGGGTAGAAACGGTTTGGGAGGATAATGATTTAGGCGAGGGAGTGGTGGCAATTATCATAGTGAAATGTTTACTTTAATATATTAATAAAACAGAACAGCGGATTTCAAACTTAGTTCTCTTGAGAGAGGGAGAGAGAGAGAGAGAGAGGGAGAGAGAGAGGGAGAGAGAGAGGGAGAGAGAGAGAGAGGGAGAGAGAGGGAGAGAGAGGGAGAGAGGGAGAGAGAGAGAGAGAGAGAGAGAGTAGAGAGAGAGAGAGAGAGAGAGAGACACTGATAAGCCATTCATTAATATACCATTCATTCACATGTACTAAAGAATCTTAAATTTATATAAAATAACTATTAATCTAGTTAAATCAAGTGATAGTGTTTAGTGTGTAAGATTATCATTGTTTACTGTAACTCTGTCTCTATCACAGGTGGCGCCTACACCTGCCAAGCACCTTCACCTGCCAGGTAAGAGATTGTTATGCATGATGTCTCTGTTGTATTATCATATGTGCTATTGTCCTCTGACTGTTTTTGACAGATTCCACTCCACGCGCGTGTTTGTGCAGCATTTAAAAAAACTGGCTAAATGTCCAAATACAGTGATGCCTCCAGATTTAAAAGAGTTTAAAACTCAAATAACTTGAAATTTTTCTGCACACGTTGAGCTAACTTTATGAGAAATCAAATTGGATTTGGAATTCAAGCTCGTTCTTTCTAAACTTTGTACTTTATCTCTTGGTCAGCTTGATTACTGTACTATACTTCTCTCTTGGGGCAGTTTATTTCGTTTACTGTACTCTATCTCTTGGTCAGTTTATTTCTGTTTACTGTACTCTATCTCTTGGTCAGTTTATTTCTGTGTACTGTACTCTATCTCTTGGTCAACTTAATTTTCCGTATCGAAGACTGTACGGAAAGAATCTCGTGTAGATGTGGTAAATTTTCATGTTGCTAATTGTAAGATTTCCATTCTGTTTTATTTAAATAATACTAGTTTATTTTCTTCTCAAATATAACACATTGTATCTTACATTTGAACAATGTTCATGACATGATTAAATTACGAGTAGAATTTGGAGTGAATTTTCATGACATGATTAAAACTCAGATTATAATTTGAACTCTTTTCATGATATGATTCACTCAGATTAGAATTTGGAACAATTTTTTACCGACATGATTAAATTCTAATGCCAATTGTTACTTTCATCTGTGAATGAACAGAAATAATTTTATCGAAGTACTTTTAGCCAGACTACGTGAGATCGCTTTTCTTAATTTATGGCCATAACAAACGCAACCTGTCTACTGGACATCTCCCTAACGATCTACTGACTATTAAAGACATAATTTTACCGGTCAGTTTGAAAATGAACCCGAGTGTAAAGTCATAAAAATCACCCCAAACAGTAATTTAGATTTCGCAGAATATAAGTCTATACATTTGAATCTCTATTACGTACAAGATCTGTACTACGGATTACGGATGTTATGATATATGTGATCTACTCTACACAACACACGTTGGATGGCCTCTAGAGGAATTATTATGAAAATGACGTATCGTCAAAAGAAATCAATGAAAGCAAGTCACAGTGTAGTTTGTTTTCCCACCGCTTCACTAACAGGAGGTTGATTTACTGATCATCATCTCGTTGTTTATGAAATGAGGCTGGCACACCCTTTTTGGGGCACACGTACCCAAAATTCAACCAAAAAAACAACAACATTTATTTATAGCAGATATTTTCTACACCCAATTAAAATTAACGGAAAGTGATATTTTGTTGATTATCGTGCACGACTCGATGACGCTCTGCGTGCCGACTGATGAGGCTCTGCGTGCCGACTGATGAGCTCTGCGTGTCGACTGATTTAAGCTCTGCGTGCCGACTGATGAGGCTCTGCGTGCCGACTGATGACTCTGTGTCAACCGATGAGGCTCTGCGTGCCGACTGATGAGGCTCTGCGTGCCGACTGATGAAGGCTCTGCGTGCCGACTGATGAGGCTCTGCGTGTCGACTGATGAGGCTCTTGCGTGCCACTACTGGTTTAGTGCAATGTCTATAAAAATATTAATTCTTCATTGCTGCACTACTTTTTGAGGGAACAATTCAGAAAATAAACAAGTTATTTTCACTTCCAATTTTCCCGGTCTTTACGTCATTACGTCATTTCGCTTATCGAAAAGGTTGTAAAAATTACAGTTTTAGGCCTTCTTTTCAATTCAGGGAGATTCGCCCCTGGCGACTGACAATGACAGCTCCGTTTAGTGAGGGCGGGATCAGAAATTGGGTTCGTTAAATAGAACCACGCAGTTGTACGCTGTCTCCATTATGGAAATCTGAACAAAATAATCGTTGTTGCTTTTTTTTAAACGATTTAATTTAATTTTCTTTGTCTGGACGTTTCATATCATGTTGTTGCCGGTTTCACTTTGGTGAAACTTGAAATCCATATAAATTATCTTCTTGAGATCGATTTGAAATTTCGAACACTTGTGTATTCTCGATAACAGTGATCTATTTCAAATTCTACAAGTCAATTTATTTAAAATTGTGTAGTCAATGAAGGTAATTACATTTTGTAAGTATACAGAAAGAGTTTGTTTAGCATCAGGTACAGCACTGGTTACAACATCGTGCAAGAAGTAATTGAAGTTAAATAGAATAGGCTGTGCAGTATGTTAGCGGAGACGATTAAGGTGAAGTTCACATCGATGTGAATAAATGACGATTACACCTAGATGTGAATGAAATGAACAAAAAATGTGAACATTGTGGTGGTATAAATAATAATGATAATTACCCTGGCTAAAAAAAATTAAAAGCTTGAGCGCCAACTGGAAATTGAAATTTATGACATGACCAAACATTCAGGACCAAATATGTTTTTAAACTCGGTTAATTGAAAATTTGAACAGAGTTTACTAAAAGTACAATTAACTTAAATTTTACTGATTTATAAATTGCCAAATAAAGGAATGCAGCTCGTACTTGAGATTTTATATTATTTATCAGTGCCGGCTTTAGGTATAGGCGATATAGGCAGCTGCCTAGAGCGGCATTATTTCAAGGAGCGGCAAATTCCAGCAAAATAAATTCAAAAATATAAAAATTAAAAAAAAAAAAAAATAGATTTGAGAAAGTGTAAAATTAAATAAGAGCACAAAATTGCTTAGAGTGGCGACAACAAATAAGTCACGTGGATTAACGCTCTATCTTAAATTTATTATATTATGTCAATATTATTACATCACTATTTTCAAAATTATTTTCTTATTTGCATTTAACAAATTAGATTCAGATATAATGGAGGATCCTACTAAATTAACAGATATAAGTGACACATTATTCATTGTTTTCTTATTCAGCATGATCCAAAGCAAGATCAAATTTGAGTCTGGTTATCAAGATGAAAGCGTGACTGGAAAAATATGTCATGTGTCTTGCAGCATCATGAAAAATCTCCAAATCATTTAACCAGTTATCATGATTGGAAAGAACTAAAAAATGAGGATAACAAATAATAAAACTATTGGATAAAAGAGATGTTTTCAAAGATTGCATGGACTTTTCAGTTAGCTTTAACATCTGAAAACGAAGATTAAGCAGACATTAATGCAACAGAACTGTGTGATGAATTATTTGATTTATCAGGGAGAATTACAGACAAATCAAGTCCAGACTTATTTCAGATTATCTATATGTGGATCGGTATGTGGCTGTCTTTTTCCGAATGTATACGTAAGCATCAGCGAATTTAGCTTACACTCCCGATATCAGTGGCGAGCGGAGAGAAAGCTTTTCGAAGCTCAAACTCATAAAAACATATCTTCCGGTCTACCAATGTCTCAGGATCGTTTGGTTAGTTTAGCTAGGAATATCTCTCGGAGAAAACCATTGTAGAAGATTTGACTCTACGTTAAAATGAGTGGAAGAGTTTGGGCCTCTGCAAAAGCTAGAAAAGCAAATTTTTCTTGAATCAATCAATCTTTTTAATGCTTAATAAACATGACATTTCATTTTGCTTTTTCAATACTTTTTTAATTTAGCAAAAAAACTTCCTGTAAAATACACTACGGTATACTTTAAAACCAAATTTTAAAATTTTTTATGAAGAATGAAGACCAGTAATATTCTTGAAATACATCATATTTTTATTTCATAATTTGGATTTACTTTAAAATAAATAAAAAGTTACAAAGGGCATAGCATTTCTGTCCTGCCTCTATTTCAAATTGATAAGGCCGGCACTGCTATTTATGTCTTAATGTTCACATAATAGACTTTCAATGTTTCTGAATAATTTGGCAATAGCTTTCAGACTGACGATAAAGTTTGAGTAATATACAGGTTTTTATAGACTTCACGATGTGTTTGAATAAGAAACTCGCGAGTCTTTAAAACGTTAAGAAATGTAGTTTGATTACGACTTAGTCTTGCGAAAATGTGTCTAAAAGGAAAAATGTATACTCTTCAGAGTGGGGAGGGGAAGGTGCACAGGTGGCATTCAGGGTCCGTGATTTGTTCAAAGATTTGGGATCTAGATGGCCCACGGTGTACAGCAATTCACAGTACCTACCGATCCTAATGTTTCAATGTAATCAAATATTGTTAGTGGAAACTACATGTTGCCAAGAATCAACTTTACATTTTTTTTGTAGGGGAAACTCGTAAAGTGACGAATTTTTTGTGCTGCGAGGGTGGGTCTTGCTTTGCTAGCAGTCAGATTAGGTCACCAGTACCATTTTTTGTATCTATCGCCGACTTGAAATCGTTCACTTACTTCTGTTTGCACGACCATCAATGACCGTCAAATTCAAACCCTGGGGGGAAACGCTCACAACTTAACATTGTCTAGAATTCGTGATTGCACTTGTAAGTATTCAAGCAATTGTTAGATACATTTAAAAACACCCCATAAAATCTGGGGAAATAAGATGTTGAAAAAAACTCCATAAAACGACACAAACCAAATTGTTAAGTGACTTTTCCTATGACGTTTTCTGAAAAAAAACCTTGAGAAATAACTATTCCCCATCCAATAGTGAAGGGTGCTCATTGATTCAAACTGATTTTGAACATCATGGTTTTTACGCTCTTGGCTCTATTATTAGAAACAAGATGGGGGCTTCAACTCTTGGCCTTTACGATTCAACTGGTTCTGATGGACGATTGTCACCTTTTTTTTTCTTCGACGGCTGTGGCTCTCTTTCCCTATGATTGTTTTTTTTCGACATACAAGTCTTGGTTGTCTTCAAATCGTTTTTTTTTTTTATTTGTCATCGTTTTTATTCTTTAAAATTGCAATTATATTTTATTTACATTATAAAGTTTTTTTTCTTGGTAAACTTTTTCCTCAATCATGCTAAGTACATTAGTATTTATTTCAACAACCTCTTTTCAATCTTTTGTTTTAATATAATTTTTCTTACCTTTTCAATTTTTCTTTTTTTATTTACTCCAAAATGTCTCTCAGTTTAACTTAGTCAAATTATTTGAAATTAGTTATGGCTGTTCCCTATTTTATCAAATTTTTTATTTTGTTCGTTTCTTTCCTTTTCATTTGTCATTTCTTTCGATTGAAAGCTGGTATTGTGGGGCGCACGTTTGCTCCTAAGACAAACGTAAACGCTGGCACACTCAAATCTCATTTCAAATTTTTTTATCTCCGCTTTCATCATTGTTAAAAACTTATCCCGCTTTTAACATCGACTCGATCTTGGGTTCCACTTTTCCAACCATATCTCCCCAAAAAACCTCCTACCTTCCAAACCTATCTCTGTCTTGTAAATCAACCTTCCCAACCTTGAAAAAACACCTTCCCAACCTATCTAAAACAAAATTCACTTTCCCATGTGAAGTGTGCGGAGCTGGAAACTTCGAAATTATAAATCGTCGGGAATTAACATGAATCTTCACATTTGACCAGAAGGTCCGGAATAGTAGGGTGGATGGATGTTGGTTGATAGCAATATAGTTTTGGGATGCGTTGTTGATATGATACAATATTAGGAATGCGGTTGCTGATTCATTACATTACGAGGCATGTATTAAAGATATGATATAATACAGGATGTATTGTAAATAAGGATATATTACAGGGATGTATTGTAGATATAAATTAATACAGGATGTATTGTAGATATTAATATAATACAGGGATGTATTGTAAATATACCCTCAAACAGGGATGTATTGTAGATATAAATAATACAGGGGATGTAATAAGATATTTATTATAAATTAATATATGGGATATATATATATATTATAGGGATGTATTGTACCTATAATAAATACAGGGATGTATTGTAGGTATAATATAATACAGGGATATATTGTAATTATAATGTAATACAGGGATAAATATTGTAGGTATAATATAATAAATAGGATGTATTGTAGGTATAATCCCATACAGATGTATTGTAGGTATAATATAATACTGGGATGTATTGTAAATATAATACAGATGTATTGTAGGTATAATATAATACAGGATGTATTATATCATATCTTACAATACATCCCTTGTATTACATTATATCCTACAATACATCCCTGTATTATATTATACCTACTAATACATCCCTTTCGTATTACATTATATTTACAATACATCCTAGTATTATATTATACCACAAATACACATTATATTATACCTACAATACATCCCTGTATTATATTATACCTACAATACATCCCTGTATTACATTATAATTACAATACATCCCTGTATTATATTATACCTACAATACATCCCTGTATTACATTATAATTACAATACATCCCTGTATTATATTATACCTACAATACATCCCTGTATTACATTGTATCTACAATACATCCCTGTATTACATTATATCTACAATACATCCCTGTATTACATTATATTTACAATACATCCCTGTATTATATTATACCTACAATACATCCCTGTATTAATTTATATCTACAATACATCCCTGTATTATATCATATCTACAATACATCCCTGTATTATATCATATCTACAATACATCCCTGTAGTATATTGTATCAACAACGCATCCCTGTATTACATTATATCAACAACGCATCCCTGTATTATATTATATCAACAACACATCCATCTACCCCTATTCCGGACCTTCTGTCAAATGTAAGTTCTTATTGTGGCGGACGGTTCAGAAGTTCAAAAGTTTTCTCCACCCTCATACTAGACAGAGATAGGTTGGAAGGGTGGAGTTACAAGACAGAGATAGGTTGGAAAGGTGGAGTTACAAGACAGAGATAGGTTGGAAAGGTGGAGTTACAAGACAGAGATAGGTTGGAAAGGTGGAGTTACAAGACAGAGATAGGTTGGAAAGGTGGAGTTACAAGATCGAGTCGACGATAGAAACAGGATGAGATTTTAACAGATGATGAAAGCAGAGAGGCCCTAACCTGAACGCGGGGCCTGAGACGAGTGTGCAAGCGTTTTTGTTAATCTTAGGGAACAAAAAAAAAACCCAAGCCCCCCCCCTCCTTTTTCCCCAATGGCCCCAGTTGCCAACCCATCATACCGCTTCAGATGAAAGAAATTGACAAATGGAAAGAGAGAAACGTTTCAAATAAAAAGAACGTTAAAATGGTTGCCATATAGTTCCAAACAATTTAGTGGACAAAAACTGAGACACATTTGGGAGTATCAAAAAAAAAAAGAAAAAGAAATTGAAGAAAATTAAAAAAAATTACATTAAAAACAAGAAAGGATTGAAAAGGGTTGTGGGGAATAAATACTAATGGCACTTAAAATGATGGAGGAAAAAGTTTACAAAAAAAGAAAAAAAACTATAAATGTAAAACCAAACATAACCATAGAGTTTAAAAGAATAAAACGATGATAAATAAAAAAAAGACATGATTGAGAAGACAACAATAAGGCAGTATGTCGAAAAAAAAAAACAAATCTAGGGAGAGAGGAAATAACAAAGTCGAAGCGAAAAAAAGGAGACAGTCGTCAAAGTCAGTATCAATTGGAATCGTAGAGGCCAGAGAACTGAAGCCCCCATGTTGAACTCTAATAATAGTGCCAAGGGCACCTCACTCCACGATGTTCAGAATCAGTTTGAATCAATGAACGCTTCTTACACTATGGATGGGGACTAATTATTTCTTTCCAAGTTTTTTTTTCAGAGGCGTCGCCGGAGAGGTCACTTGAAACAATTTGGTTTGTGTCGTTTCTTTTTAGAACAGTGGAGACTTTTTCAACATCATGTGAATTTCCCCCAGATTTTATAAAGTGTTTTTAAATGTATCTAACAGTACTTGAATACTTACAAGTGCAATCGAGAATTCTAGACTTGTGTTAAGTTGTGAGCGTTTGAATTGAGAGTTTGAATTTGACGGTCATTGATGGTCATTACTGACTTTAGTAAGTGAACAGTTTTTGAAGTCGGCGATAGATTGAAATCTGTGGTACTATTGACTAATCTGACTGCTAGCAAAGCTTGACAAAAAATACTCACAGCTTACAAAGAATTCGTCGCACAGTTAAAACTACAAAAAAAAATGTGAGCCCGATTCTACAACAACATTTTGGTTTACTGCTAACAATATTTGATTACATTGAAACATTAGGATCAGTAGGTACTGTAGGTACTGTACACCGTGGGTATCTTAGATCCCCTAAGTCTTTAACCCTTCCTGGGCCCTGGAGGAATGTACCAGCTGCACCTTCCCCTCCCACTTCTGAAATTATACATTTTGAGATTTAACTGCTAGGCACATTTTCGCATGATTCAATCGTATCAAACCCATTTCTTAACGTTTTAAGACTCGCGAGTTTATTATTCAAACACATCGTGAGTCTAAACCTAACCCTTATTACTCAAACACATCGTAAGTCTAAACCTAACCCTTATTACTCAAACACATTGAAAGTCTATTATGTGAACATTAAGACATAAATAACAGTGCCGGCCTTAGACATTTTTGAGATAGAGGCAAGGACAGAAATGCCGCCCTTTATTTGCTATTTATTTTAAAGTAAATCCAAATTATGAAAATAAAAATATGATGTATTAATAGTTTTATTACTGGTCTTCATTCTTCATAACAAATTTTTAAAATTTAAAGTTAGAGAAGAGTTTTAAGTATACGTAGTGTATTTTAGGAAGTTTTTTTTTTGCTAAGTTAAAAAAGTAATGAAAAACAAAATGAAATGTCATGTTTATTAAGCATTAAAAAGATTGATTGATTCAAGAAAAATTTGCTTTTCTAGCTTTTGCAGAGGCAAACTCTTCAATTACTTACGTAAGAGTCAAATCTTCTGCAATGGTTTTCTCTATAGATATTCTAGCTAAACCAACCAAACGATCCTGAGACATGGTAGAACGAAGATATAAGCTTATGAGTTTGAGCTCTGAAAAGTTTCTCTCTGCACTCGCCACTGTTATCGGGAGTGTAAGCAAAATTCGCAATGCCACGTATACATTCGGAAAAAGAGCAACCACGGCCATTCCACATAGATAGTCTAAAATAAGTCTTGGACTTGATTTGTCTGTAATTCTCCCTGATAAATCAAATAATTCATCACACAGTTCTGTTGCATTAATGTCTGCTTAATCTTCGTTTTCAGATGTTAAAGCTAACTGAAAGTCCATGCAATCTTTGAAAACATCTCTTTTATCCAATAGTTTTATTATTTGTTATCCTCATTTTTAGTTCTTTCCAATCATGATAACTGGTTAAATGATCTGGAGATTTTTCATGATGCTGCAATATACATGACATATTTTTCCAGTCACACTTTCATCTTTTGGATAACCAGACTCAAATTTGATCTGCTTTGGATCATGCTGAATAAGAAAACAATGAATATTGTCACTTATATCTGGCCATTTAGCAGGATCCTCCATTATATCTGAATCTAATTTTGTTAAATGCAAAATAAGAAAATAATTTTGAAAATAGTGATGTAATAATATTGACATAATATAATAAATTTAAGATAGAGCGTTAATCCACGTGACTTATTTGTTGTCGCCACTCTAAGCAATTTTGTGCTCTTATTTAATTTTACACTTTCTCAAATCTATTTTTTTTTTTTTTTAATTTTTATATTTTTGAATTTATTTTGCTGGAATTTGCCGCTCCTTGAAATAATGCCGCTCTAGGCAGCTGCCTATATCGCCTATACCTAAAGCCGGCACTGATAAATAATATAAAATCTCAAGTACGAGCTGCATTCCTTTATTTGGCAATTTATAAATCAGTAAAATTTAAGTTAATTGTACTTTGAGTAAAATCGGTTCAAATTTTCAATCAACCTAGTTAAAAAATATATTTGGTCCTGAAATGTTTGGTCATGTCATAAATTTCAATTTCCAGTCTGAAGCAGTCGCTTTTAATTTTTTTTAGCCAGGGTAATTATCATTATTATTTATACCACCACAATGTTCACATTTTTTGTTCATTTCATTCACATCTAGGTGTAATCGTCATTTATTCACATCGAGTGTGAACTTCACCTTAATCGTCTCCGCTAACATACTGCACAGCCTATTCTATTTAACTTCAATTACTTCTCTTGCACGATGTTGTAACCAGTGCTGTACCTGATGCTAAACAAACTCTTTCTATATTACAAAATGTAATTACCTTCATTGACTACACAATTTTAAATAAATTGACTTGTAGAATTTGAAATAGATCACTGTTATCGAGAATACACAAGTGTTCGAAATTTCAAATCGATCTCAAGAAGATAATTATAGTTGATTTCCAGTTTCACCAAAATGAAACCCAACAACAACACGATATGACAAACGTCCAGACAAAGAAAATTAAATTAAATCGTTTAAAAAAAAAAACAACAACTTGATTATTTTTGTTCCAGATTTCCATAATGGAGACAGCGTACAACTGCGTGGTTCATTTTAACGAACCCAATTTCGATCCCGCCCTCACTAAACGGAGCTGTCATTGTCAGTCGCCAGGGGCGAATCTCTGATTTGAAAAGAAAGCCTAAAACTGTAATTTTTTTTTAACCTTTTTGACAGCGAAATGACGTAATGACGTAAAGGACTAAAATTGGGGTGAAAAATGAATTGTTTATTTTCTGAATTGTTCCTCAAAAAGTAGTTCAGCAATGAAGAATTAATATTTTTATAGACATTATAAACCAGTAGTGGCACGCAAAACCTCATCAGTCGACACGCAGAGCCTCATCAGTCGGCACGCAGAGCCTCATCAGTCGGCACGCAGAGCCTCATCAGTCGGCACGCAGAGCCTCATCAGTCGACACGCAGAGCCTCATCAGTCGGCACGCAGAGCCTCATCAGTCGGCACGCAGAGCCTCATCAGTCGACACGCAGAGCCTCATCAGTCGGCACGCAGAGCCTCATCAGTCGGCACGCAGAGCCTCATCAGTCGGCACGCAACTAAAATATCACTTCCTTTAATTTTAATTGGAGTGTTGGCATCTTGCTATAAATAAATGTTGTTGTTTTTTTGGTTGAATTTTGGGCACGCGGCCCCAAAAAGGTGTGCCACTACTTTTATAAACTAACAGATATTATCAGTAAATCAACCCCTCTCGTTAAGTAGCAGTGGGAAACAAACTACACTGTGACTTGCTTTCAATTGGTTTCTTTGAAAATACGTCATTTTCATAATAATTTCTGAGGCCATCCAACGTGTGTTGTGTAGAACAGATCACATATATCATAACATCTAATCCGTAGTACAGATCTTGCAATAGAGATAAATGTATAAACTTATATCTGCGAAATCTAAATTACGTTTGGGGGTGATTTTTATGACTTTACACTCGGGTTCATTTTCAAACTGACCGGTAAAAAAATATTCTTTAATAGTCAGTAGAAGATCCTTAGGGAGATGTCCAGTAGACAGGTTATGTTTGTCATGGCCATAAATTAGAAAAGCAATCTACGTAGTCTGGCCAAAAGTACTTCGATAAAATTATTTCTGTTCATTCTGAATGGTAACAATTGGCATTAGAATTTAATCATGTCATAAAAATTGTTCCAAATTCTAATCTGAGTGAATCATGTCATGAAAAGAGTTCCAAATTCTAATCTGAGTTTTAATCATGTCATGAAAATTGTTCCAAATTCTACTCGTAATTTAATCATGTCATGAACATTGTTCAAATGTAAGATACAATGTGTTATATTTGAGAAGAAAATAAACTAGTATTATTTAAATAAAACAGAATGGAAATCTTACAATTAGCAACATGAAAATTTACCACATCTACACGAGATTCTTTCCGTACAGTCTTCGATACGGAAAATTAAGTTGACCAAGAGATAGAGTACAGTACACAGAAATAAACTGACCAAGAGATAGAGTACAGTAAACAGAAATAAACTGACCAAGAGATAGAGTACAGTAAACAGAAATAAACTGCCCAAGAGATAGAGTATAGTACACAGAAATAAACTGACCAAGAGATAAAGTACAGTAAACAGAAAGAACGAGCTGGACATTGGAAATCCAATTTCGGATTTCTAAGCAAAGTTAGCTCAACGCGTGGGCATAAAAATTTCAAGTTATTTGAGTTTTAAACCTTTTAAATCTGGAGGCATCACTGTATTTGGACATTTAGCCAGTTTTTTTTAAATGCTGCACAAACACGCGCGTGGAGTGGAATCTGTCAAAAACAGTCAGAGGACAATAGCACATATGATAATACAACAGAGACATCGCGGCATAACAATCTCATTACCTGGTTATAGGTGAAGGTGCTTGTTCAGGGTGTAGGCGCCACCTGTAGATAGAGACAGAGTTACAGTAAACAATGATAATCTTACACACTAAACACTATCACTTGATTTAACTAGATTAATAGTTATTTTATATAAATTTAAGATTCTTAGTACATGTAATGAATGGTATATTAATGAATGGCTTTCAGTGTCTCTCTCTCTCTCTCTCTCTCTCTCTCTCTCTCTCTCTCTCTCTCTCTCCCTCTCTCCCTCTCTCTCCCTCTCTCTCCCTCTCTCTCTCTCTCCCTCTCTCTCTCCCTCTCTCTCTCCCTCTCTCTCTCTCTCTCTCCCTCTCTCAAGAGAACTAGTTTGAAATCCGCTGTTCTGTTTTATTAATATATTAAAGTAAACATTTCACTATGATGGTGCCACCACGCCTAAATCATTATCCTCCCAAACCGTTTCTACCCCACAACACAAAACAGACTAAAGCAGAAATGGGCAAACTATGACCCGCGAGTCACGTACGGGCTTGTCATGCTGTTTCATCCGGCCCGCCCGCTGCTGCTCGTTCAAAACATTGACGTTTACATCTTTATGCACGTCATTTCATACAAACACTCCATCCATTATGTACGTCATTTCATACAAACACTCCATCCATTATGCACGTCATTTCATACAAACACTCCATCCATTATGTAGGTTATTTCATACAAACACTCCATCCATTATGTACGTCATTTCATACAAACACTCCATCCATTATGTATGTCAATTCATACAAACACTCCATCCTTTATGTACGTCATTTCATACAAACACTCCATCTATTATGTACGTCATTTCATACAAACACTCCATCCTTTAGGTACGTCATTCCATACAAACACTCCATCTATTATGTACGTCATTTCATACAAACACTCCATCTATTATGTACGTCATTTCATACAAACACTCCATCCTTTATGTACGTCATTCCATACAAACACTCCATCCTTTATGTACGTCATTCCATACAAACACTCCATCTATTATGTACGTCATTTCATACAAACACTCCATCTATCATGTAAGTCATTTCATACAAACACTCCATCTATAATGTACGTCATTTCATACAAACACTCCATCCATTATGTATGTCATTTCATACAAACACTCCATCCACCGGTCCAATATAAGAACCCGTTGCGGACCACGGTTTAAATAGTTTAACCACCCCTTAACTAAAAGTGTTAGGACCTTTTCAATTGAGTCAGTCTCGTCTGTTAAATATACATGAACGATAAAATACTTTGCAATACCCCAACGGCCGAGGAGATGGACAACAATGTACTCGATCGCGTCACAAATAAGCAAAAGGTGTTTATTTCCAGTCCAGTTTTTCCCCCCCTTTTTATTCTGATGATGACACCCGCGTGGTAACCCAGTTCTAAATTTAGTAGATGACGTCACATATGGAGTAGCAAACTATGGTAATGCCAATGGGTATGACGTGGGCACTTCATTAATATTTAACAGAAGTCAGTCACAATATTTATCAAGCTCATTTCCCCAGGGGACACCCTTCCCTTTAAAAAAAAACAACATACGCCAGCTTCTTTGTGGGTTTTTGTTTTTGTCCTTGTTTTTAATAATCAGATGTGGTTTCTGTGTTCAACCTACCGCGCCTCTCCTTAAACACTCAAACGATTTAAATCGCATAGAAATATCGTTTGTATCAGAGTCGCAGCCGGAAAATCTTAGGGCTAAATATAAAATACTGATAAATGAGGCAGTTCTCTCCCGTCTCCTCCTCTGCACTAAAAAAAAAAAGAGGGCAAAGCTCGCAGCATAATTTTTAAAAATATATAAATCTATAGGGCACCCAAGGTGGGGGCCCTGGATAAGTATTCAGAAATGTAGAGGAGGAGAAAAAAAAAGCGATTTTGAGAATTTAAAAAAAAAAATGTTTCTATGCTATAGGCTTAATGTATTGTATGTGCTAGTCATATGATGTAAAGGATATGTATTTCATACATATATTATGTACAGCGAACAGAAATGATGCACTGACATGTTTGATACTGACTGTGGCACTGTTATAAACTACCGGCTGTAGGTAAAACATGCAACGATCGTCATCAAAGGGAGTAATTAAAGGTAAATAAATAATAACAAGCAGTAAACAAATTACCTCCATCCCTCTCTTTAATCCCATATAGCCGAACTAATGACGCGATTGCTGGTTGGGTTTGAGATTATAAACCATCATGGCTGACCTGATGACGCGATAGTTGGTTGGGTTTGAGATTATAAACCATCATGGCCGACCTGATGACGCGATAGTTGGTTGGTTGGGTTTGAGACTATAAACCGTCATGGCCGACCTGATGACGCGATTGTTGGTTGGGTTTGAGATTATAAACCATCATGGCCGACCTGATGACGCGATTGTTGGTTGGGTTTGAGATTATAAACCGTCATGGCCGACCTGATGACGCGATTGTTGGTTGGGTTTGAGTCTATAAACCATCATGGCCGACCTGATGACGCGAGAGTTGGTTGGGTTTGAGACTATAAACCATCATGGCCGACCTGATGACGCGATTGTTGGTTGGGTTTGAGATTATAAAAAAAAAAAAGAAATTGTCTCTCAGAGCTGATACGGGTGTCTCAAGGACCCTGCAAATGGACAGGATCTCTCAGCTTAGCTACATATCACGTTATTAGGTAGCCAAGTCCAGTGTTCATTGTTGTTGTTTTGTTTTTATTTTTGTTTTATCGATTTCTGTAGCGTCTCACAAGTCTATTACAATGTTATAGTTCCCCAGTCTGACTTATCTTATGGTTTGGGGAACACTGGGGGGGGACATTAAAATTCCGTTATTCGGAATTAGGTCAAACGTCACAGGAGGTGGACACAGACTTAATTAAGAACCTAACGATCCGGCGGTGGTGCCAGAAGATTAGTCGTTTGGTCGTTGAGATGTGATGAAACTTAATTAGCTGAACGTGGGGAGAACAGATGTAAGACAAAGATTCAAACTACAAAGATTTAAACTACAAATATTCAAAATATAAAGATTCAAAATACAAAGATTTTGATTTTTTGTTCATAGTTTACGTGATCAGTGTCAATAAATTAAAGTAGTCAACCAAACAAAAAATGAATGTTGAAGTTTACTTTTTTTTTTAAAGAAATGAAAAATGTAAAACTGAAATCAGCGAAGTGGTTATTTTGTATTACTATTCCTCCTGTATTGTGTTGATTGTATTCTAAAAGTCCTACCTTACCCACTGTATTGATTGTATTCTATAAGAAAATACGGTCCAAGCAAGCAAAATGTACTCACTGGAGACCTTGGGAGCTGCGGCGCCCGATTGGGAGAGATCGGCCCTGTAAGTAAGTAGTCAGAGACTATATGGGTCATAGATGGTCATGAAAGTACTTGGATGAAATGAGACTGGTGTAGTTTAAATTAAAATAAAAGGCTTTATCGGATACACACTGATTAGACGCAGTAAACATTACATTTGAAAAAAAACAACACAATAAAACTTAACGCAATATGTACAGCTTTATTTAGGTGGGGTACTCAAACTAACTGGGTGGTGACAATGGTGCCCGCGGGAAAAAAGACTGCCGGCCCCTGAGTTGAATCATCCAAAATTCGTCTAGATTATCATACCTTAGTGAATAGACTGTTTGCGTGCATATTTTAAAGACCTATATCGCTGTAGAGCAGTACAGCCAGATTGGCGGGTTTCCCGCCAGTTTGACCGATGTGTTTCCGGGCATCGGCGGGAGTTTTAACCCACTTGCTTGGCTGATTTTTTTTTACCGGCCTCAACGTTTTGTTTTACATAAATGTAACAAAATGACATTTAAAATCTATTTTTTTTTTTAAAAGTAATAGGAGTTAATTGAGACGTTTCGTTTCACTATCACTATTCTGGCTGGTATTCGGCGGTTTATTTTTTATTGAGTTTTGGCGATTTTTGTTAAAAACATCTGGCAACACTGGCATAGAATGCATGCCAACATAGCATGTGTGCAGAAAGGACAAGTAAAAAAAAAGGACTTCTACTTTTAAAAAAAAAAATAAAATGAAATATATTGGAACCAGTCCTAGTTCTTAAGATCAGATTTAAGGATCATGGCATCTTCCCATGGTACCACACACAATCGCCAATTAATCTGTTATGACCTTCTAAGCTTGCTGAGATTCTTCTAGGTCACGGAATCACCATTAAAAAAAAAAAACTGGCATCACGTGAGACAACACTATCATTAGGGGAAGTTACTGCAAGCAAAGCTCGATACATCTTTGAGTTAATCCCCTTGTCTCCAAGAGACACGCAAGCTCACTAACTTACCAATAAATTTAAGCAATGCCCTTATGTTCATGGGCGTATTCATGGGCGTATTCATGGGGGGCAAGAGGTGGCATTTGCTCCCCCCTACATTTTGAAAAAATGTCATATAAGAGGTGGGCATTTGCTCCCCACTTTACTTTTAAAAAAATGTCATAAAGTTGTTATTTGCCCCCCCTGGAAAATTTTTTCCGCCCCCCCCCCCCTGGAAAAATTCTTAGCGACGCCCATACTTATGTTGCACCCATCCATCCACACACCCCAGTGGCGTAGTGAGCCTACATCGCGCCAGGGACACAATACCTTTTTAGTGCCACCCCCCCATTTGAAAACCATATAATATTCTTTGTAAAATATACCATTTGGGGACCCTTTTGATGCCCCCTTGCCCCCCCCCCCCACTACGCCACTAACCCACCAATCTATATATACATATGTATATACATTTAAACAATCTAATGCAAACATGCATGCATAAGTAGATACACACATGAATACACTGCATACACACATTAATGCGTATATATATATATATATATATATATATATATATATATATATATATATATAAAATACATGCATATGCACACAAGTACATACACCGATAAATATGCATAAATTCTGGAATCAACTGCCATGCTAACCTTTGTCCTGAAATATAATCTTGTAGCTGTGACCAGGAGACAGGTATGTGTATACACCGCAGTTGTTACGGGCCACGTCAGCACCGACAGCGGCGGATCCAGCCCTCTTGTTGGTGGGGGCGGCGTAGCACGGGGCCAGCACATTGGACGAGTTCTGGTTGTTGGGCGGCGGGCACAGGCTGCTGCAGGACGAGGCCAGGGTCCCCAGGACCAGGCTCTGGGTCTGAATAGAGCACGAGTTGTCTTTGAGCGTGGGACAAGACGTGGGGTGCGTCTCGTGTCGTAGGCGGTGCTTGTTATAGTTACGTAGTCTTAGTGCTGGTCGCATGATGACGACAATGAAGGGGGAAAAATAGATGAGAGAAATAAACATGAATGAATTAGATTCTTCGAAGTGTGATGTTTCAAAAGGTTTCTCTCTCTCTCTCTCTCTCTCTCTCTCTCTCTCTCTCTCTCTCTCTCTCTTTACATACAAACACACAAACACAAACACACATATATATATATATATATATATATATATATATATATATATGTATAAACATCAAACAGCTCGATCATTAAATACTGAAAAGACAGACAGAATGATATTGAAATGACAGACAACAGCAGGTAAGAACAATAGAATACATGTATGTAAAAATTCTTTAAACTATTCGTCACGGCCTAGATACCCGTTTTTGATATAATAAATATCAAACATAAAACATTCCAGTACAAATAAACATGAGTCTAACAAATAAACACACTGTACGAATAAATATTACACATAAAACATTCCATTACAAATAAACATGACTCTAACAAATAAACACACTGTACGAATTGTTTCTTCGCTAGTTTTACAACCTCAGTGATAGTTTTTTTTTTTGTTTTTGTTTTTATTATTTCACCAATGGCCGACCAATGACGTCATTTGCTTAAATGTGTACGACTTTACAACGTGTCTGTGTTCAAAAACACATTTAGTACTTTCTGACGCAGTCGAGTGCAACGGTCAATGCTCTATAATGTGTGAACATAAACAGTTGCTGACCACAGAACTTTTAATTATTATATAGGGGGGGGGTGTCAGTAGGTTCTCAAACACACAAAAAGAATTGTGTCCGGCTTTACCACACGACCCATCAAAACCACAACTGTGTCGCCATTGTCAATTTGGAAACCACTGATATGTGCTATAATTTTATTTTTTTTTAAAAGTAGCATAAGCGTTACATTAATGTTTTACTGAAACCTCGACATTCTGATTAACTAGAATAAAATGTAATGATTTGAAATAGAAAAAAAAAAAGTTATTTTCTTGTATTTTACAACGTTTTTCTTAACTTCATTTCTTGCCTGACTGTTTGTTTGCTTTATAAAAAATTAGGAGCTCTTATAAAGTCTATTACCATGTGAGCAATTTATTCAGAAATTTTCCCAGGCTCATAGAAAAATTATTTTCTGCTTTTTAGTACGCAAGAAAAACGTTGTTTTTTATAAAATATTTTTTTTTTATATAATGTAATTTTTATTAACTTCTAAATTATTCTTTAGAAAAAAAAATAAAGCTTTTAATGTTATTTTACTGAATATGTTTAAAATGAAATAACATCTCTATCTTATACTTCTTATTGATTTATAAGCTGTACATTTGGAGTCTGAGAGAGATGTTGCTTTTGTTTTGAATATAACGTTCGTTCCGCTGATTATTGCTTCAGTTCACGCGATAAATGCATTAAATTAAATGAACTTAAGAGTACTGCAGTTATTTGGATTTCTCTCAACACTTATCTCGCGGCCTGTTAATTACTATTAATTTGTCGAAGTGGGGGGGGGGGGGCATGTTGCGTCAATAATTCATATACACAGAGCTACATTAATTCACACACAGAGCTACATTAATTCACACACAGAGAGCTACATTAGACTAATGACACCGTTGTTGTACATTGAAACTAGAGACATACGAATTATACTGGAGAGGATAGGAAATTTTTTTTTTAAAAAAAGGTAAAAAAAAAAAAAACACCATAGAAACAACAACAACAACAACAACAACAAAAGAAAACAATGATGAAGGGTAAAAACTAATAACCAACTCTATCTATCAGTTGTTCCATGTATCAATTTATCTGACAGTCAGTCTGACTGAAGGACCGTTCACAATTTTTATGAATGTATGATGGTGGATGACTTAAGTTCTCATCCTATATACAGTTAGGGTGAAGGGTTAGGGTAAGGGTGAAGGGTTAGGCTAAGGGTGAAGGGTTAGGGTGAAGGGTTAGGGTAAGGGTGAAGGGTTAGGGTAAGGGTGAAGGGTTAGGGTAAGGGTAAGGGTAAGGGTAAGGGTGAAGGGTAAGGGTGAAGGGTTAGGGTAAGGGTGAAGGGATCGATTGTGTGTAGCTCACATTTTTATTTATGTCAGAAATTATAACATTTTAAATAGAATAAATATTTTTATTTTTTTTTCCAATTTGGAGGTGTCTATGTGAGGTGTGTGTGTGTGAGGTGTGTGTGTGAGAGGTGTGTGTGAGACTGATGTGTAGACGGTGTATAGTCACACAAATTATACTTGAAGAAGGGTAAGGGTAACGTAAAAAATATAATTTATTGCTTTATTTAATATGTGAATTGTTTATAATCGTCAGTCTAGCTGTCTCCCTGTCTCTGTCTAATTTTGTCTATAAGTTGTCCTTTTGTCTATAAGTTGTCCTTTTGTCTATAAGTTGTCCTTTTGTCTATAAGTTGTCCTTTTGTCTATAAGTTGTCCTTTTGTCTTTAATGCAAACAACAGATTTGTATATTATATCAGATAACCAACACGTCTGTATATTATATCTGATAGCCAAAGTGGTATTTGTATATTCTTCCGTATTTATGTGAATTTTACTGGTTGTTTGTAAACATGGTTCTACGCCCCCATCCTGTTTCCGCCTTGTTATAAAATGTTTGACAAACTGACCTCAAACTGCCCGGGGTTCCTTCTGCGAGTAGGGGACGTTTGTGAAGGATGGGCTCAATGCCGGACCTGAATGTGAATGTGCTGTATTCCTGCATGTTGATATTTCCTGATTTGTTATTTGAACTGTATCAGTTACAATGTAAACGTCAGATATGCAGCGTTAATATCCAAGTACTAATGAATCACCGCTGCAGCTGCACATGCGCAGTTGATAAACACCAAATAGACCGACATATAACAGAAAAAAAAACTGCAAAGGTCAATTCTTACTGGGTTTATATTATAACTTTACCCTTGGTTTTTTTTTAAATCAATACTCTGAATAGCACATAATGGCTAAGTGGTCTACGTTGAATTTTGTGCGTTTCTAAATTAGTGATTTATTTGTGTATTATTTAATTATATCACCAAGTTCACTTCCATTGTGGTTTGATGTTGAGCTTAATTTTTTCAATGTTGCACAACAAGAAAATAAGATGTATATATGCCCTAGGTTTTAGACATTATTACATACATTTGAGACAATATAACACACGTTTGAGACAATATTACATACATTTGAGACAATATAACACACGTTTGAGACATTATAACACACGTTTGAGACATTATAACACACGTTTGAGACAATATAACACACGTTTGAGACATTATAACACACGTTCGAGACATTATAACACACATTCGAGACATTATTATATACATTTGAGACATTATAACACACGTTTGAGACATTATAACACATGTCTGAGACATTATAAAACACATTTGAGACATCATAACACACGTTCGAGACACGATTATTGAAGCTAAAAAAAATTTGGAAATTTATTATTAGTTTTCTTCGACAGACATCATTTTTTAAACTGACGTCACCGCTGCCATGTTCCCTCAGTCTAAATATGGATATTTATTTCACGAGGAGTTCAAAACTTTAAACATATCAGTTTTTAAATGAGTAATCCATAGTTGGATGTCGAATAGGGATTTGATGAATGTCTTCAAATGGTATGGGATCAACATGTTTAATATCTTAACCACTGCTCCTTCACAACCAGCGCTGAGCTGCTCCGCATCAGTCTTTTTAAGTTGCTCCTCCCTATCCACTTACATAGTCCTCCTCCCTCCCCCCCCCCCCGCCCGAACTTTATCATTAAATCATGAGACACATAAGTTCTGTCACTGCCAATGAGTAAGTTAATGACATCCGCGAGATGGTTGATGGGATACATGGAACTCTTCAGCTTAAAGAGTCATGCTACATGTGTTCTTTCCCCCTTCTATGGCGGACACTTCCCCCCCCCCCCTTTTAAGAGCTTTCCCGTGTTACACAAATATATTTGGCTGGATTTATTATAAAAAGACCAGTGATGCACTGGAATGTATGCTCAATGTAAAACCAATCACAAGCCTCGATTTTATAAAAGGCTATTTCCTATTTATTTGGAGGGTGCTGAGTCATAAGTCATAGGCGTTGCTATATTTTAATTGGCCTAGGTAAAGACAGGCCTTTTTTTTCGGGTGGGGGGGGGGGAAGAGGCGCAATTTTTTTAGGACCCTAGGCAAAGACATTTTCAGGTTTTGCGGAGCCCTATGCTAAGATTGCCTGGTTTTTTTTTTTTAAGATTAAGCATTATATATGAATTATTTTTGCTATCAATTGGCTATTGGCAGTAATGTAATCATACGAACAAAAGGAAGGGGCGCTCCCATCGTTATTCTAAATTATCCGACCAGACATGAAGTCATTCAGGTTGAGGAGGGGGGGTGGGGGGGGGGTTGCGTGGCTCTCAGCAGTCGTTTTGTTGACTTATTCCTGAGAATAGCTCTGCCGACATATTTCAGGTAATGTAGAAATGTCCAGAAAAGAGGGCACAATTTTAGTCATGCAGTGGCGTCACTAGGGGGGTGGGTGGAAGGGGGTTGGGCCGCACCCCGAGTGACAGCAACCATAGTGACGCCACTGTATACATGGCAGAGTGTTTGATCTCTACGGTCCACAGCCCCGTTTGGTTTTAATTCCGTTTTGATTCGAATTTATGATATTTAGACGATATTTTTTTATGTGTAGACACCATCTTTATCATTGAATGTCCATTGAATTTATGATTGGGTAAAAAAAAAACCAATCAGACGACGTTTTTTTTTTAAGATGCAGCCATAGCAGAAAATATGTCGCAATTTCGAAATGAATTTTTTAAAATACTTTTTTTTTCAATGGTATTAAATAAAATAATTATCTGGAATAAACAGAAGTATTTTATACGGATGAATAGCTTTATCAGGTTATTAAAAGTACATGATATATGGATTTTGATAAGTTATTAATTGTTTAAAGCCAGTAATTTATGTTTATGTCGTTTCTGTTGTATGGAAGATTGTCACCATTTAAAAAAAAGACCTAATCTATCTATCTATCTATCTATCTATCTATCTATCTATCTATCTATCTATCTATCTATCTATCTATCTATCTATCTATCTATCTATCTATCTATCTATCTATCTATCTATCTATCTATCTATCTATCTATCTATCTATCTATCTATCTATCTATCTATCTATCTATCTATCTATCTATCTATCTATCTATCTATCTATCTATCTATCTATCTATCTATCTATCTATCTATCTATCTATCTATCTATCTATCTATCTATCTATCTATCTATCTATCTATCTATCTATCTATCTATCTATCTATCTATCTAATCATATATGTCCATATTTTTATCTCTTCTCTCTCACACTCTTTCACTCTCCACACAGAATTAAATTTAATCCTATTATAACCGAATCAAATGGTCACTGCATCAACATACAGTGGGGGGGGGGGGGGGGGGGGGGGTGGTATCTTCGCTGAGCTCACCAAGTCTCAATTGAAATGAATCGGGCGCAGCCTCGGGCTCCACAGAATGAGGCTCAGTGAGCCATCACACACATGACCCTTGTACTGACGGGCGGCAGAGAAACGTATCTCGAAGACAAGTATGAGCGAAGTGAAATGTACTTCTATCACTCAGATGTTTTGTAATCAAACCATGCAGAAGAGGAAGATGGTCAGCGGCCAAAGTTGTTTTGTAATTGATTTGAAAGATTTTCAGGTTATACTTGAGCACTTTTATAGTAAGACTGCATGACAGTACTTGCGCCGCTAATATAAAGACCACTAATTCTTTAAAAGGATGCGGTTTACCTCCCCTTACATATATACATAAATATAGGCCTATATATATATATATATATATATATATATATATATATATATATATATACAGTGGATTCCGCTTAATTGGGACAGCCGCTTATTTGGGACAAATCTCAAAGAAACCAAATCAAGAAGCCAATAGTAAATTTGTATGTTTGATTGGGACAGCCGCTTAATTAGGACAAAAAGCCTCGGTCCCGAATATTCCCAATTAAGCGGAATCCACTGCTCAATAATGTCAGTTCAATTGAGGAGACGGATGGTCGAGCGGTAATCCGCTCGACTATTGACTTGCTGGTTCCTGGTTCAATTTTCATTGAAAACCAAGGAAATATTTCAGGGCATGGTAAATGTTCCCCTCCATGTCTCCCGTGGTGCCACCTTGGTCATTGCACTATTTGGCTATGGTGTGGATGAAAGAAGGGTTCTGCGAAAAAAACTGTGCTATGGTGCGATATAGGATTTAAGAGATTAACACCTAATCCTTACAAAGGCTTCACAGATAAGTTGAAATACTAAACTCAATAGAATATATTTTTTGCAGCGTCAGTTTATAAAAAGTCTGAATTCCTGCATGTTGATAAAGAAGATGTTATTCCCTGAACTTGCAATCAATGAGTGCATTAGTTTACATTTAGATACATTGAGGTTGTTGTTGTTGTTGTTGTTTAACAGGAAAGCTTTCCTGAAGACAATGACGTAATGACTGTAATGTTAAACGTCACGCCAATGCAGTAACAACTTATTATGTCCGAACTTGGCCAGGCTTCACACACACACGCACAAACACAAAAATACCTCTTTCTATCTCTCGCACACACACACACACATCTCTCTCTCTCTCTCTCTCTCTCCCTCTCTCTCTCTAAATAACAAATGTTAACATATCTGAACAATAGTCTCAAGAGACTTGACTAGCCCCCCATTTCGGACCGTAGTCGTGGTAGAAATAGCCCCACCCCCCACCTATCATATCAGCAGAAAGATTTAAGAATCGGGAAAACGTTTGGCAGCAGGTAGTGTAAGGTCTGTTGGACAGCAGGTAGTGTACAGCTCTGTTGGGCAGCAGGTAGTTATGTGACATATATATATATATATATATATATATATATATATATATATATATATATATATATATATATATATCAGTAAAGTCTCGCATAACGGATACTTCCTAAACCGAATAAACATGAGCTCTATAAATAGTGATACACATTCTGTCAGCCCATACCAATAGACTAAAACAACACCATCACATTTCAATGTAACAACTTGTCACTATGCCATCGTTCAAAATCATCTTTCACGTTTAGTTGTTTTTTTGTCCAGACAGTTTCTCATTTCCATGATTTAAAGAAAGGATTGTCAATTATTATTAGAACTCAGTTTGCATGCCTCTTCTTATGGTAATTCTAAAATAGCTTCTGAAAAAAACCGACGTGTGAAATATTGTTTTTTTTAATTGTAAAATGTGAGCGTGTGTAATTGTGTGAGCTCCTCTGAGTGTGTGCATGTGTGTGTAATTGTGTGAGCTCCTCTGAGTGTGTGCATGTGTGTGTGATTGTGTGAGCTTCTCTGAGTGTGTGCATGTGTGTGTGATTGTGTGAGCTTCTTTGAGTGTGTGCATGTGTGTGTAATTGTGTGAGCTCCTCTGAGTGTGTGCATGTGTGTGTAAATGTGTGAGCTCCTCTGAGTGTGTGCATGTGGATGTGAGCGTAAGTTTTAAAATCCCGCTCCAATAAACAATACAAACCTGTTAGAGAACGTTTCAAGTCAAACAGGTTCCCGGGCCTGCCACAGATCCCATTTTTCGAACAACAGATGTTGGTCAATTTATCTTCCGCGCGACCCAGCGGGGTCTCAGCGACCTTGTGGCTAATGGATGATGCACTTGCATGTTGAAATATGGACACCGGTCAATGATCGTTTGTCAAGTGACCCAGACTGTGGGCTATTTATAGTTACACCTGTACACACAACTGCGTTCATTAGAACCAGTGTTTGCCCCCACGTACATGATTGTAGCAAGCCCCTACACGGCGAGTTTAAAATGTTCACGCCCTCTTGTTACACTACTAGGTAGATTGTAACCCCACCCCCTCCAACCCCCAAACCAGCAATCACATGGCCCAGCTGTGTGGCGTGGGCCCATAGTGGGCTCCACGTTGAGAAACATTGATTGAATCAGCACATACATACTCCAGAGTCTGGATAGTTATGGAAGCCATTGCAAAAGAGAAAAAGAGAGAGAGAGGGGGGGAGGGGGGTGAGTGAGAGTGTGTGATAGAGAGAGAGAGAGTGTAGGCGAGAGAGCGTGGGGGTTGGGGCGAGAAAGTGGGTGATAGAGAGTAGATGGGAGAGAGAGAGAGAGAGAGAGAGAGAGAGTAGGCGAAAAAGAGAGTGGGTGAGACTGAGTGGGTGAGAAAGAGTGGGTAAGAGAGAGTGGGTGAGAAAGAGAGTAGGCGAGAAAGAGTGGATGAGAAAGAGTAGGCGAGAGAGAGTGGGTGAGAAAGAGAGTAGGCGAAAGAGAATGGGTGATATAGAGAATGCGTGAGAGAGAGAGTGGGGATAGAGAGACCGGGTGATATATATATATATATATATATATAGAGAGAGAGAGAGAGAGAGAGAGAGAGAAAGTGAGTGAGTGAGGGAGAGGGAGAGAGTGAATCTCTAAATTATAAAAAAAAAAATAATTCATTGTCTTTTGTATTTTTCACGAAAATGCCGTTAGTAAACATTTAAAATAACAATAAACGACAGTGAGTCGTCCATCCATGTCAGTCCAAGTGCTGCAGACGGCATACAGATCTCATGCAGATATCATGCAGACATCATGCGCAGTGGACAAACATCTTGATATTAAGAGACCTTTACAGTTTAAAGAAAAATCGCAAATACATTAGCCTAAAGGGGTAATCGATATGGGTTAGGTTAGGAAATAGCAGCGTGTCTATCCGACCCTTTGAATTTCAAATTTACTCAAGGAAGTATTCTTGTATTACAACTAATTTTAGCTCATTTCTTTTCATTATCTAATGAACTATCAAGGTAAAATCGAATCAATGCATGCTTGAAATAATGTCTAAACCAGAAAATGATAGAATCCATGTAATATAAATCATGTTAGGATGTAACGTTTCATAACATTTGTTTACGTCCTTCGCTTCTATTTTATATGATTTCACTCACTTTGACGAATTTGTCTGAGTCGAGTTATGTGTTTAATTGACATCTTTTTCTAAAAATAACTATACATGTTTTATTTCGTTTCTTTCGTACGTATTTATTATGCCCATATTTAAGATTATAATTTAAAAAAAAAAAGCTCAAAGATAGAAGAACAGAATTCTTCTGACTTAGGACGAGACGTAATTAGAAGATTCTATGGTATAAATAAATCTAAAGATGGGACTTAGAATTAGAAACAGGAATAGGAAACATCGAAAATTTTTAAGTGTTGGATTTCAACTGATCTTTTCATAAGTTTAGACATATTTTAAAACCTAATGTTACCTATTTTCATGCTTGGCAAAGTCCGTTAGTTCCATGTATCGGAATCGTAAGTTTAGAGATTTATCGAAAATTTGTTTTGGAATCGTTATAAAAAATGTTAGTATTGTGACATAAATAAAACAGATGTCGTTCGTACAATGAAATTCAGCGGGTCTGACGTAGACAACAATTGTGGAAATGCCATATTTTTAAAACTTTCCACTGATGCTAAAAGATTTTAACTTCCTGTAAACACCAGTGCAATGTCTTTTGGTGATGACGTTTTTACTGAGCATCGAATATTTTTTAGAGCATTTTCGAAAAAATGCTCTATTGTCCCCGTTTTGTCTGTCTGTCTGTCTGTCTGTCATCACCTTAGATCTCAATAACCATAAGTCCTAGACCCATGATGTATATATCATTTTGTAGGTCTTGGCCTACCAAGAAATAGCTTTTTTCCATTTCGCGATCTGACCACTCAGGGCCGTAAAAGAGGCTTTATAAAGTGCTGTTTTTTACAATATAAGCTATATTAATAATGGACCGCCCTATATCTCAGCAACCATAAGTCCTAGACCCATGATGTATATATCATTGTGTAGGTCTTGGCCTGCCAAATGTACATCAAAAGTCCATTTCGCAATTTGACCTCTCAGGGCCAAAATATAAGAGATTGTTATGTACCGTTTTGCTTATATTTTAAATATAAATAATAAAAGCTAATCAAAGGGGCGTAATCATTATTTATTTTTGTAACAGTTATTCAACATGACTTACTTGTCCTTTTAATATCTTTTTTCAGATATATGCATTACACAATTGAATTTATAAACATTTCCAAAATTTACAAATATTTACTGAAAGATAACAAACGTACTGAAAATGCGCTAACACGTCCTGTGTCCAGAATGGAACAGGCTTAATTGCTTGTTTTAATGTTTGTGGCCTTTATGGACATAATTCTGTGTGACCATGGCCTCTATGGGCATAACTCTGTGTGTCCGTGGTCTCTATGGGCATAACTCTGTGTGTCCGTGGCCTCTATGGCCATAACGTTGTGTGACCATGGCCTCTATGGCCATAACGTTGCGTGATCATGTCCTCTATGGGCATAACTCTGTGTGACCTTGGCCTCTATGGCCATAACTCTGTGTGACCATGGCCTCTATGGCCATAACGTTGCGTGATCATGTCCTCTATGGGCATAACTCTGTGTGTCCGTGGCCTCTATGGCCATAACGTTGTGTGACCATGGCCTCTATGGGCATAGCTCTGTGTGACCTTGGCCTCTATGGCCATAACTCTGTGTGACCATGGCCTCTATGGGCATAACTCTGTATGTCCATATCCTCTATGGGCATAACGCTGTGTCTATAGCTGATATATATTTCTACAATGACCCGTTCGCATATGACACAACGCAAAAAAAATTATTAAAAAAAAAATTAACACCCATTAACACCAAATTTAGACCCCTCCCCCCCCCCCAAACCCCTTTTTTTCATTGTGTTAATATTCTAAGACAGAATTACTAGGAATTTAAAAGCGCAATTAGCGTCAGCGGCCCCCGGGGCGGTCTCAGAAAATGACGCCCCCATTCTCGTGACCAAAAAGTTATAAAAGTGATACTAAATGTCGTCGCCCCCCGGCTGGCGACACAATAATTGCATTCTGACGTCATCGACACTGTAATGACTATCAAACTTTTGCAAGTATTCTGACTGCTCCAACAAATTCCACTCAAACTTCGATCGTCAGAATATATGTTCTTTATTATGACCGTTGCTTTATACACAATTCATGAGATTTTAAAATTAGACTAGTGTTTTTAAAAACATGAAAACATCCAGAGTGAGGGAACAAACAAAGTTGGAATGGGGTCGGTTATGGCCCGGGACGCAGAGGAAAACAGTGGTTTACCTAATGCAGGGCTTCTTAAACTATGGGTTGCGACCCCATTTGGGGTCGCGTAGCAAAATTCTGGGGTCGCGAGAGATAAAAATACAATTTAACAGAAAATGTTTTTTTGAACTTGTGAAATATTAATTTATTTTTCTTTTATATTTCTATGGGGTCGTCAAGAAACTCGCAATCATAAATGGGGTTGTGAATTACAAAAGTTTAAGAAGCCCTCCCCTAAAGCGATGGAAGGAAAACAAGATGGTCAAAATTTAACACACGAGAAAGATATGAGCTGTTTATGTTTTAAGATATGAAACCAAACTAGGTACGGTTAGAAAAAAAAGTTGGGTTTGGGGTTCCCATGTTCGGGGCCCCGGGTGTGTCCCCTGTGCGACGCCATTAAATCCGCTTCTGAGTGAACAGTTTGAATAATGCTTACAATGAATGCACCAGTGAACATTCCGTTTACTAGGTGCACAATAGATAAGCCAATCATCATGCAGGTCTTTAGCTGCAAAATAAATACACCAATCAACATGCAGGTCTTTAACTGCACTATAAATATACACCAATCAACATTAATGTTAAGATTTACCTTCGTATACTGTGCTGTGAGAGGTTCGACTTCGACAACAAATATGGCAGGCAATACGAAACTCTTTTCGGAAATTACCTGAAGTAAATTACAACAGAAAAAAATGTATAAAGATGTTTTTAAAAAAATCACAATTTGCAAGTAAATGTGAGCAGTTCTGTTCGGTATAGAATGTTTTGTTTTATGAAAGAGCTGCCTATTTTAACATAGATCAGTTAGCGACTCCACTACTATACAGGTAAGTGAGGTTTTACTTATACTGCTTATAAAAAAAAAAGTAAAGTTCCCTTAGCTTAATAGGACATGGGGGCAGATTAAGTGTAGAATTCATCTGTAAATTTCTGTTACCACGGGATATGAAGGGATTGTAGGTTTAACACTACGCTCAGCCGCTTTTACATCACTAACTATTGTCAGGTACCCATTTAAAGCTAGCTGGAGTTGGGGGGGGGGTTAGGAGTTCTCTTGGTTCTCACGAATGAACGAACCCGGGACTCTCAGGTCAACAGTCTACACCACTAGGTCATCCGTCCACCCTACCAGTTATAGCTTAGAATATGAGTACTAGTGATCAAGATCAAAGATAATGTGGGTTTTACCTACATATCATCACGTTTTAAATAGCTGGGTTTACTTATGAATAATACAAATTTTGATCTTTAGGCCATACCTACATCTCATAAAGTAACATGTAATTAGGCCTTACCAACAGATCATAAAGTAACATGTAATTAGGCCTTACCAACAGCTCATAAAGTAACATGTAATTAGGCCTTACCAACAGACCATAAAGTAACATGTAATTAGGCCATACCTACAGCTCATAAAGTAACATGTAATTAGGCCATACCTACAGCTCATAAAGTAACAAGTAATTAGGCCTTACCAACAGATCATAAATTTACATGCATTTAGGCCTTACCGAATACCGACAGATCCTGTAGTTATATGTGATTTAACATTAGGAAGTATATGGTGTTATAGACAAAAGTGTTTTACTTACATCTCATAAAGTGATATGCAATTAAGCCTTACTCACAGCTCATAAAGTATATAATGTTACAGACAAAAGTGTTTTACTTGCATGTTACATCTCATAAAGTGATATGTAATTAAGCCTTACTTTATTTCATAAAGTATGTAATATTATAGACACAAGTGTTTTACTTACAGCTCATAAAGTTATAAATAGCTGGATTGACGGCACTGTTGAAGTAACACAACCAATGGGAGAACATAAATAGAGGTCGGATGGATTTTTTGGGGAAGTAATCCATGATTCTTGTGTAGCTGGAGACAAGATAAATCATACGTAAATATAGGAATACATATAGGAATCTGATAGGAATCGAATAAGAATCTGATAGAATTGTTGTTATTTTTTTTTTTCAATATATTTTCATGCATCTCTCTTAGTCGCAAAGTGGTTTGTTGATCAATACATAATACAACTACTGATTTATAAGATTCAGTTGTACCAGACTGGTAAAACAGACTTTGGGTCGCTAAATCTTTTTTTGTTTTTCTTATAAATCATTCAGTTAGGTAGAATGCGTCTACTTTTATAAATATATACTTTTCAATATATGTTTTTAAAATATTTCTATTTTACAACGTTTTTCACTTCTTGTCTGATTGTTTGTCCGCGGAATTTTGCAATCCAATTTTAGACCACTTTCCGATAAGCTATAGCTCTGATAATTTCAATAAAACTCAGAACCCAATGACAATGCAATATTCTTACTATTTCATTATGATTTGATGAGTTTCTTAATAAATAAAATTAAATATATAAATAAAATTTTTATGGCTGAAGTAGTGAAGAAAGAATACTCTGCACGTGTGACGTCAGAGCTCTCCGATATTTTCGAGCAGAACTGTGACGTCAGAGCTCTCCGATATGTTCGAGCAGAACAAGATATAGTTTAATCGGGTCTGTCTTACACCAACATTTTTTAACTCTTCGTATTAATTTTTCGTTTTTATAAAAATCAGAAGCTCTTATAAAGTCTATTACTATTACCATGTTACCAATTTATTCAGAAATTATTGTCTGCTTTTTAGTACGCAAGAAAAACGTTGTTTTTTTTTTCTAAAAATATTTTTTTATAATGTAATTTTTATTATTAACGTAATGGTCTTACGTTAGAGTGGATATGTTTAGCACAAGTAAATAGACAACATATTCTGGCTCTGACCAAAACAAGTAGAAAAGTTTTGTTTTTTTTAATATTCTTGAAAGCTTCAATAATAGGTCAATAAGAAATATTATGCATTTTATTGAATTCGACTTGGCAAACATTGATCTGTTAAAACGACAAATATTTCCACAAATAAAAGCAAAACAATAGTAATAATAGCAATCTTTAATAGCAGTTGGCGGGCAGGAAAAATAAATATTTTTAGGATAAACAAAAAGCAGGAGTGGGGTACAGGGAAAAAAAAAAGCAACGTATCAAATTTGTTGCCATCATTTCTGAGTCAGCAAGAGATCAAAGTCATCACAAACAATTGTCTCTGACAAATTGGACATTTTATCAGATCGTATTGATCCGGTGGAACTTTTTCATTCATCTATACCGTACAGTAAACCATCTCTACCGTACAGTAAACCATCTTTTATTTGTTATGTAATTGATGCTCAGATGGGACGTGATTATTTTATGCAGTAGAAAAGGTATCTACAATGTTATATATATATATATATATATATATATATATATATATATATATATATATATATATATATATATATATATAAGAGAATTTAATTAACTATGTGTGATGTGTGTGTGATGTTTAAGTGCCAATCCAGTATCCTTATTACTAAATAGGAAGTAATCCATACAATAGCAGTCTTCATAGTATCAAATATTATTGACATATATCAGATTTTTTTTTTTAAAGTTAGGGCCGCTATAGGGAAGGGCAATCTGATCAATGGTCAGGGGGCCCATCTTTCGTACACACCTTTAGCCTATAGTACAATGGCCATGGAGGCACCACGGGAGTCGAAACCGTGAGCCACAGCATGCAGGTCTGGCTCACAGCTTAAAATCTCCTTACGCCATTCAGAGATACAAAGACTCTCACTAGAACTTTATTTCCCTCTAGAATGAAAATATTAACACGGAAACTAACCAGTTTTTGTTTATTTGGCCTTATTTTATTTTTTTTTTAAAGACAAGAAGCAATGTTAGAGATTTTTTTTTAACTAAATATTAAAAAAAGTAGATAATATTCTATGATGTTCTGCGATACTTTTTTTAACAGATAGAAATTAGATTGGGGAAAACTATAATGAAGCCACTTTGCTGAATTTGCAGATTTCTTTTTTTATCTATAATACAAATTTTACATCATATGTTCCGGTTTCCGTCTGTCATCGCTACTTCCGTCTGTCATCGCTACTTCCGTCTGTCATCGCGACTTCCGCCTGTCATCCAACATGGCGGTATAAACAATTCATCCAAGATGGCGGCATAGACAATTCAAAGATGGCAGAAACATTTACTGTTTTCTTCTTGACATGCATAATCCGGCTACCAACTGGCCAGCCGAGTAAAAAGTCTCCTACATGGCTGCCAGAATTGACATTGGACCAGCCGTATGTTTAGTGCCGAGGTGACAAAACACCGTACACTAACATACGGCAGGTAAGATCGTGAATGCCAAATGGCGAGAAGTAACACAAAATCTTGCCAAATATTCTGTGATACTCTCCGAAACAAACTGTTAAGCAAAAGTGGTTCCAAAGGCCTATCTATATCTCACAGTAACGTAATAAATCTATGGTGTTCAATTTGTTAATAAATGAGAAGCGATCGTTAAAGAAATATTTGCAGAAATCGTTCAATTAATATTCTGTGTTATGTTCCACAATCTCAATTTTAAACCAAAATTATGGATAGCTAAATATAATGTAATATTTATATTGTTTAAATTGTTATTATTTCTAAAATATGTCTATTTCTAATGTACAATTATTTCCCTTTATTACTAACCTAAAAAAAATACGTCACTTTTTTTTCATTTGTTGACTTACGTCACATGAATGAATTGAATAAGGGTTGAGATTGAGTAGCGCCGTACACAACGTTTACAATGCAAACTAACCCATTTATGATGGGGGCTTCACACAGAGGGTGTATGGAGGGGGCCCAGTTTGAGGAGGGCCCCCAAAATATTTTTTAAACTAAATATTAAGTACATTATCTCATGTCAAAATGTAGTGGCTCCCGAAGATGCCTAAAATCCCTTGGTTCGGCATTGGCTTCACAGGACTATAATGTTGAAAGCTTTGATATGTCTTTCTTTTTTAAGAGGCCTAATGTTTTCTGCGTCTGCGGCCTCAACTGCATTGATGGAATACTATGTTTTTAATTGAAGGTCAGCTAAAGCTACACAACGATTCTTTCTTCTCGGGACCAAGCTTGAGAAGCGTCAAAAAATTATCTCATGCCAAAATGCAGGGGCAGCCCCCAAAGAGGCCTAGGTTCTGCACTGCCGGGTCGGCAATTTTTCTTAGTTAATTGTACTATGCTACAATGTAAAACAGTAAATAAACCACCCGTTAAACATGTAGCGTTTTGCTTAACACAAGCACTCACTCGCGTCTCTCTTTTTTTCTTTAAATACGCCATGTTGAACGTCATAAAACATTAAATGAATAACTGTTTGGAAAGGAGTCCATTAAAATATTATGAAGGAATATGATTTTAAGAGTTATTGTTTATGTTTACCCATAGTGAGGATTATTTTTTTTGGGAGGAACTATTTAACATATGAATTTTATTTGATGTATTATTAGGTGTCCCTATTCTCAAATGTATTTTGGCTACAATAACCTGTTCATGTCCTTGGGGCCACTGCAAGTATATAGACCAGAGATGAGCGAACAGCGGACGCGTCCGCTTGCGGACGCAGATCCGCAGACTTTTCCGAATCAGCGGACTGACAGCGGATGCTTCGTATGGTTAAGTTGCGGACTCGCGGACTGACGCGGATCTTCTTTAGCGTTACCATAAAAAATTTCAAGTCATTTAAACAGATAAATTTCAGCAATGCGGGCGCGCGGACTGACTGCGGACCAATGTTGTAAGATTCTGCGGACGCGGATCATTGATAGAAATCCGCGGACGGACGCGGACGCTAAATTTCAAGATCCGCACACCTCTGATATAGACTGATTGTTAACGCGCTAAAATATATACCACCATTTTCAACTCCAACTGTGTGCCTACTCGCCGGTCCGGGTACCGGGCCTTTGATAACTAGTCTTAAAAAAAATTGAAGCCAGCGAATCGAAATGAAATGAAAATTCTCGTCATTCTGACATGCCTACAGGCTGCATACACTTTAATGAATTCAATGACCAATTACCGATACAAAAATATGTGCACAGTTCTGTGGCTGTTGTTTTTTTTTTTAAAAGTAAAGCTTGGCTAATCTTCAAGGGACGTAAGAGAATCAGAATGAACGACTTATTGTTAGGCCACTGATGTGTGTGGATGGGGCGGGGGGCCGGGGTAAGGGACGGTGTGTTGTAGGGAAATGAATGTCATTAGCTTCAAATGTAAGAAATAATACAAGTAACTAAAACCTATTTGAATAAAGAAAAACTTCAAAGAATGAAATGACAGAGTGTGAAAACAATAATTTAGATCTGTTTACTTTTTCTTGGGGGGGGGGGGGGGGGGGAGAGAAGGGGTTAAATTCTTACAACAATCTCCATCTTTAAAAAAAAACTTCTACGAAATCTTCAACAAGTTTCTCCGAGAAGAAAACACCGACGCGTAACAGCCAAAACCACTGACATATAACAGCCGATAACACTGACAGATAACAGCCGATAACACTGACAGATAACAGCCGATAACACTGACAGGTAATAGCCGATAACACATAACAACTAAAAGATGTTAAATAAAAACAAAACATAAAAACAACAATATAAAGTACACAGCCAACCATATAAAGTACACAGCCAAACATATAAATACACAGCCAACCATTTAAAGTACACAGCCAAACATATAAAGTATACAGCCAACCATATAAAGTACACAGCCAACCATATAAAGTACACAGCCAAACATATAAAGTACACAGACAACCCTATAAAGTACACAGCCAACCATATAAAGTACACAGTCAACCATATAAAGTACACAGCCAACCATATAAAGTACACAGCCAAACCTATAAAGCACACAGCCAACCATATAAAGTGTACACAGCCAACCATATAAAGTACACAGACAATCATATAAAGTACACTGCCAACCATATAAAGTACACAGCCAACCATATAAAGTACACAGCTAACCGTATAAAGGATACTGCCAACCATATAAAGTACACAGCCAACCATATAAAGTACACAGACAACCATATAAAGTACACATCCAACAATATCAAGCACACAGCCAACCATATAAAGTGTACACAGCCAACCATATAAAGTACACAGACAACCATATAAAGTGTACACAGCCAACCATATAAAGTACACAGACAATCATATAAAGTACACTGCCAACCATATAAAGTACACAGCCAACCATATAAAGTACACAGCCAACCATGTAAAGCACACAGACAAACATTCAACGCGAACAGTCTGGGAAAGTGTTTCCATTGTTGCTTGTTGTATATTTTAAAAAAGAACCAGCCATTCTCCTTTCATCCATTATTCATAAGTTCACGACTAATATTTATAGTGGTTGAAAAACTTTGTTTTTTTTTTAAGTAACGCGACATTTGTGCTGATAGGAGAACACATTCAGTCGTTGAAACCATTTAGCTCCATCACCTATCTGTGTCAATCACTCTGGTGACGGGATTGGATACTGTTGATATTACTTGATATGTATGTAAGTGTAATGATGTCTGTAGGAGATACATAAATGGACATAGTTTGAAAACGGTTGGAAAGGTGTATAGGGGGTGGGGGTTGATAGAGAGAGAGAGAGACTGATGTTGCCTCTAGTTTTACGAAGGCTGAGCAAGGCGAAAATAATTGCCTGTGCAGCAGCTTTGGATGACCATTTAAATCTTCTGTGGGCAAAATAAAATATATGGCGGGAGTAACTATGACTCTCTTAAGCGGCTGTGTCTGCGATGTCGGGGGGGGGGGGGGTCTCTTCGGTCAGGAGTCACCGGAGTCCCGGCAGATCTGATTCGCCTTCTTAGACGCGGGGTCCACAAAGGCTATTTTTAGATGAGGAGAACTTTGGGAGCTGAGGTCCAGACACTTAGTAGTTCCTCATCGGCCCACCGTCTCCTAAAGGCACCACTGGATAGAAGTTTCCTGAAAAAGGGGGGGGGCGGCTGTGAACTAAGAGTGGGTCCGCCAAGACTTAAGGACTTAAGGAACCGTATTCGTGCGGTGTAGTCACGGTATATCCCCCCACTCCCATGTGTGGGTGGGTGGTGGGGGTGGATAAGGTCTCCTGTCCCCGGTTAGCATCCTTGGTTGGGGGGGGGGGTATTTATTATCCCACGCACGCGACGTCGTGGGAGAGGCAGGGACGCCGCAGCGGACATGCTGGGCCGTGTGGACAGCCCCGAATCCAGAAGATAAAAAGAGCAAACGGGGTTTAACCTGCCATGCGGTTAACTCGCTGAGGGCTTTTTTTTTGTAGCCTTTGTGCTCGGCAGTATGGTCTGTGTGGTAGAACCCAGCCAATTTGGGTGTTGGTTTAGCCGGCACTCGACGTGCCTTCCCTTGCCAGTACGGCGATGCTGCACGGCCTGGGATCGAGGCTGTGTCGTTACGGGTGGCAACGTAACCCCGGTACCTTACCATCCGTCAGTGACCTAGCGCCGTCTTTCTGAGCGGCTCTCAGTGACCGCAGTTACGTGTGGTGTAGCTCTGTCTGTGCCACACGTCCTGTTGCGTGTAGCCTGTTACCCCGGGTGGGTGTCGCCACCTACCCTCTGATAAAATAGCCAAATGCCTCGTCATCTAATTAGTGACGCGCATGAATGGATAAACGAGACTCCCACATTCCTGCTAAATGAAATATTGGTGCGCTTGGCTGTAATGTTAGGTGCGCCCGCTCAGTGAGTGACTTAAGTGCACATATCCTACAGGGAACAGCGGTTGGGGGGAGGTGGGGGATAGGTTAAGGAATTGTAAGTAAGTCCAATGATGATGCCAAGTTTGCATATAACATTGTATCTTATTATATGTATGTGTATGTATATATTATATGTATGTGTATATATATTATAGAGATGATGATTGTTTAACATTGTAATTAACCAGTAATTTAAAAATATTTTTATCGAAATTAACGCAGTTGTATTCGACACACATGTAGTTTATTATTTTTATTCAGATAAGGTTGTCATTATACTCTAGTGCTGGCCAAATGCAATTCTTTGATTGATTCGCTGTGGCTCTTCTGTGGCTCTTCTGTGGCTCTTCTGTGGGAATTGTTCTGCTCGTAATGAGCCTTTTTTTCTATTTTTCTTTTTTTGTTCAATAAAAACTGTTCAATTGACCAAAATGGGGGTTCTTTGAAGTAGTTAAATTTTATAAAAAAAAAAAAAACAATATTTTGCCCCAAGTTTGGCCTAAGATATTGTATTCTATCACAAGACGCAAGAAATAAGACATTTGAGTTAACGAATAGTTCTTTTTCACTATTACAGCGGTATCAAGTATAAATGTCTGTTAAATTACTTGTTCAGACCAGTTTATTCACATTTTGTCAGTTCAAGGTCATTCAGCTGCTATTATTTCGAGTCGACATGCCAGTTTCTTTTTCTGTTTCTTTCTCTGTTTCTTTCTCTGTTTCTTTCTCTGTTTCTTTCTCTGTTTCTTTCTCTGTTTTTTTCTCTGTTTCTTTCTCTGTTTTTTTCTCTGTTTCTTTCTCTGTTTCTTTTTCTGTATCTTTCTCTGTTTCTTTCTCTGTTTCTTTCTCTGTTTTTTTCTCTGTTTCTTTCTCTGTTTCTTTCTCTGTTTTTTTCTCTGTTTCTTTCTCTGTTTCTTTCTCTGCTTTTTTATTCTTGTTTGTGATCTGTTGTTATCTGCTCTGATCTGCTCTTTTCTGTTCTGACCTGTTCTTATCAATGTATGTTAGTAGAATTTGGGCTTTTTTATTTTATAAGTCTGAAGTAACAACCTTTGGGGCAAATTAACGCTGCCTTGAACATTTTAATCGCAAGCCTTTTTTATCGCGTTAGTCTGGCTTTAATGGTGGTTATTCTGCGACTGTAATGTACATTAGTTCTTATAATTATAAACACTCAGGGCCGACCCTTTGGTCAAATCTCTGCTCTAGGTCCGACCTTTTGGTCAAATCTCTGCTCTAGGTCCGACCTTTTGGTCAAATCTCTGATCTATTCCGACTTTTTGGTCAAATCTCTGCTCTAGGTCAGAACTTTTGGTCAAATATCTGATCTATTCCGACCCTTTGGTCAAATCTCTGCTCTAGGTCCGACGTTTTGGTCAAATCTCTGCTCTAGGTCCTACCTTTTGGTCAAATATCTGCTCTAGGTCCGACCTTTTGGTCAAATCTCTGCTCTAGGTCCGACCTTTTGGTCAAATCTCTGATCCATTCCGACCTTTTGGTCAAATCTCTGCTCTAGGTCCGACCTTTTGGTCAAATCTCTGCTCTAGGTCCGACCTTTTGGTCAAATCTCTGATCTATTCCGACCTTTTGGTCAAATCTCTGCTCTAGGTCAGACCTTTTGGTCAAATCTCTGCTCTAGGTTCGACCTTTTGGTCAAATCTCTGCTCTAGGTCCGACCTTTTGGTAAAATCTCTGATCTATTCCGACCCTTTGGTCAAATCTCTGCTCTAGGTCCGACCTTTTGGTCAAATCTCTGCTCTAGCTCCGACCTTTTGGTCAAATCTCTGATCCATTCCGACCTTTTGGTCAAATCTCTGCTCTAGGTCCGACCTTTTGGTCAAATCTCTGCTCTAGGTCCGACCTTTTGGTCAAATTTCTGATCTATTCCGACCTTTTGGTCAAATCTCTGCTCTAGGTCAGACCTTTTGGTCAAATCTCTGCTCTAGGTCCGACCTTTTGGTCAAATCTCTGATCTATTCCGACCTTTTGGTCAAATCTCTGCTCTAGGTCAGACCTTTTGGTCAAATATTTGATCTATTTCGACCTTTTGGTCAAATCTCTGTTCTAGGTCAGACCTTTTGGTCAAATATCTGATCTATTCCGACCTTTTGGTCAAATCTCTGCTCTAGGTCAGACTTTTTGGTCAAATCTCTGCTCTAGGTCCGACCTTTTGGTCAAATCTCTGCTCTAGGTTAGACCTTTTGGTCAAATATCTGATCTATTCCGACCTTTTGGTCAAATCTCTGCTCTAGGTCAGACCTTTTGGTCAAATATTTGATCTATTTCGACCTTTTGGTCAAATCTCTGTTCTAGGTCAGACCTTTTGGTCAAATATCTGATCTATTCCGACCTTTTGGTCAAATCTCTGCTCTAGGTCAGACTTTTTGGTCAAATCTCTGCTCTAGGTCCGACCTTTTGGTCAAATCTCTGCTCTAGGTTAGACCTTTTGGTCAAATATCTGATCTATTCCGACCTTTTGGTCAAATCTCTGCTCTAGGTCAGACCTTTTGGTCAAATCTCTGCTCTAGGTCAGACC
>JAGDYQ010000094.1:1944944-1957444 GCA_021962125.1 Bulinus truncatus
ATATATATATATATATATATATATATATATATATACATACAAATATTGTTGTGAAAATATGGTGGACTACAAATTAATAGTTAAATGCGCACTCCGTGTCATGTTATATAGCTCAGTGCGCTCAAAGACATTCAAGGCAGTGTGTGTGATCATTGCAGTATTACGTCATTGAGTTTATCGACTGAAATACATCGGACTTTTAATCAGTCTATTGATTATATATGTACATCGATGTATTTGACACATCCATTCCACAAGCTCCCCCCCCCCCCACACCCACTACAGCAAGACGTGCACGCCTTTTATTGTTTTGTTTTTTATTGTCCGCCTATAGTCTGCATTGTTTATTTTCTAATTCTTTCAAGACGACCTGGTGTCACCGAGTACATTCATTTATTTAAGTCACAATTCCTCGAAACTTATTTGTTTAAAAAATTTCATTTGATCATTTCGCCCCCCCCCCGACGTTCGTTCTGAAGCTGTTTTTTTTGTTGTTTCTTGTGTGCATGGAGTTTAGACTGACCCTGGAGTGACTCTGTTACCAGATAATCAAGAAATTTATTTGTACGATTGTAGAAAGTGTTTGATTTCTCTATGCAGTTAAATTAAAAGCACACACACACACACACACACGATTACCTTGCACCGCTAGACTTTGAACAAAATTTCATTTTAAAGAGATATGAACTTTTCTAGAGTCGAAAAGAAAGAGAAAAGCTAATTTACCCCCCCCCCCCCCACCCTCCCCAACAACCGTTCTTCAATAACGAAATAACGAACGGCAAATAAAGGGGAAGCCATTCAAAGATAATTTGTATTTCATGCCAAATGTCCAACCTTTCACACATATACTTTGATTATACGTTTGTTTATACAAGTATTAATTTCGGAGTTTTAAAAAAAAAATAATAGATTCTGATGGCAGACGAGCCTCAGTTGTACAAATGCATAAACTGTGGTAGGTTATTTTTAGGAATGTATCATATTAAATGTCATTAAAACGAATTGATTTAGCGCGTGCTGATACACTGGGTTGTTAGGGAGTTGTATTTATACCCAGGCCCACCGACAAAAATTTCAGGCCCCTGGGCAGGGCTGCCACGCCCCCCCCTCCCCGTGTTGATAATAATATTTTCAAAAAATGATTGGCCAGCTCAGTCCGGCCCCCTAAAACTCGCCGGGCCCATTGGCATTTCCCCCCCCCCCTGCGCCCTCTCGGCGGCACTGTTTATGCAGTACCGTTATGAATAGGTCATTTTTTGGGCGTACGAGACTTAAATTCTGTAGTGCTAATTTTTCCACGCGAGCCCTGTACTAACCATCCCTGGTGTAGGCCATATTCTAGGGGGGTTAGGTAAAGTTGTTTTTTTTAAACAGCGAGGTGAAATGGGCTCTTAAATTTGACCGACAGGTAGGTGGATGCAGTGTTTATATATAAACTAGTATACATTAAGTTTAAACGTCACTGATGAGACAGATCGCAATGGCGTGTAACGCGGATCGGAAAAAAACCCAGACAAATAGACCGTACTTGGCCCGCGGGCTTCAGATTGCCCTTTCCTGCTTTATACGGTACAACATGGGGGGGGGGCACAATAAGCGCGGGGCTTGTGGTAGTTGGTTCAGTAGCCACTCCACAAAGGCCAAGAATGCCTTATGTAACGCAGAGGTTTTCAACAATTTTAACGACTGTACCCCAAAGGGTATGAACGTATATCAGCGGATACCCCCCATCAAACGTATATCCGCGGATACACCCCCTCCCCATCAAACGTAAATTCGCGAATAAATGTAGATTTCATTTTTTTTTTTCATTATGAAATGTGATTATCTTTCTAATGTGAGTCTCCAGCACGTAGTTTGGTGATGAGTCAGTCAGCAAGCTGGCGCCATTCTACAAATTCTTGGGTTGTTTTTAAGCGAAAATTATGTCACTGTGTACCCCCTGCATAACGTTTCCTGTACCCAATGGGGCATACGCGTATCACGTGTTGAGAACCGCGTATGCAAAGAGACAGAGTTAAATCTTTTAGAATTATTCAAACCATCAGGTATCGCACTTGTTTGGTAGGTGAATAGTCTCTGAGTCAGCTGTAGTAATGAGACATATATATGTATATGTATGTATATATACTGTCAATAGGCCTATGTGTCAAAGCCTGTCAAAGTCTACTATAGACAAAAAATAATGTCGATCAGACAATGTGATAACTTTAATACGACCTATCTGTACTAATTGTAAGTTTAATAAAGATATAAAAACACGTGTTTTTCTTTTTAAAAAATAATATAAATGCACCAAAAAGTAAAAAAAAAAAATACATTTTTCATCATTCGGAAAATAAAGCGTGCGTATCTACTCATTATTAGTCATGTTTTGAACCACCTGCGCTTTGTATTTCCGAGTGATGGAACTTTTCATACTATCTTTGAAAAAGTGTGTGTGTGTGTGTTTCATTTTATTTTATTTCCCACTTAGTGGTTCGATTCTACCCGCGTCATCCTGTATATAAAGTCGTCTGCGATTGGTTGATAAAGGAAAGTTAGAGTGCGCCCCCCTCCCCCACTAACATTAGCATATCAAACACTTGTTTTGTGGAAGATCCTAGGTTAAAAATAGAAATCGAAACGCGGTCACAGTTTATCATTGCGAGGCACTGTCTGGGTGCTTAAAAATGAAAAACGCTATGGAAGAACATTTGATGAGCCTAATTATTGAATAACTGCATTGCCATCGGGAGAAAGTGATGGGTTAAAGATTGAAGACAAAATTGCTTCCAGTCATACATACAAACCGACAGAGCGTCCTACAGAGAAAAAAGCGTTAATAACAAAATAAACTCAGATAAACTCAACTGCCAAGCACTTCGATTTTACTTATTTGGCAGATTTCCGACCAGTTTTTATTAAATACTCTCGGATGATTAGGTTAAAAAAACATTTAGCACCATTGGTAAGTCATAGGTCCAGTGCGGTCAGTGCGAATGCAAATATTATTACCCTTAAATTTAAATATTTAATTTACTTCAAGTACAAAAAAAAAACATTTAAGAAAACATCATGAGACTATGTTATACTTTTATTTTATCGGTATTAACGTCATATAAACATTTTAAACTGGGAGAAAACGCCAAATAAAAACCCACCAAAAAATTGGTTGTGTCCACTAAACTGCCCCCCCCCCCCCCATCCTCAACGCCCAAGCGGTACCCGAACGGACGATCCTTGCAGCGACCATTAGAGTCACAAAGCTCTCTCAGATGTTATTTGGTGCAACTCTTTTACCAATAGTTTGTTGGGTGTCATTAGAAAAATATGAGAATTATATACAAAAAAAATATTTTATTTATTCCTTTAAAAAAAAACCATGGTTCTGGAAGTGGGAGTTGAGGGGTGGGGGAGTGGGGTGGGGGGGGGGCTGTTACACCCTACAAATGACACCCCGGCTGATTTTAGATAGCAACACTACCGTCAATTTAACAAGATAGATGAAAATAAAAGAAATGAAATGACGGGGGGGGGGGGACTGTTTCCATGGGAGCCGCAATAAACATTACAAAGAACCACATTAGGCCACCTTCGTTATAAGAGGTAAATAAAAGTAAAAACAAATCCCCATTTTATAACGGAACAAATATATAGAGTTTCTATCCATTTCACTGTATGCACCAATTCTTTTTTTTTTTGCTGTAACCTTCTGTCGTAACTTCAGTTTATCACCGTGTTGTGTTACACCCGCAACTGTTATTGATACTACCAGTTCACCAAAACGTGAACAACTCTATATAGTTTTGATTGATATTGATATTGATTGAGAGATCCCGACTTGAAGTATGTAGGCATGAAGTTGACTAGTCTTACAAAAAGATGTATTTATGGACCATGCAGACTAAGAAACAAGTTAACTCAGTTTTGTTTTTGCTTGTTTCGATAAGCTGTCAGTAGATTTAATCTTCCTGTGACCCGCACAGTTCAAAGGTCAAAAGTGAGAAATCGAATCAGACGGTACAGGGAGAAAAATTTACGATAAAGCCGTTACATTTAACGTAAAAAGGTTGTTGCATTTTTTTACTCTGTAAACTGGATGTAAACAGAGTTTGTATTTTGGGTAGTACATTTCTGACCCGTGGTATTGTACTTTTACTGGTGTGTTTTGATGTACTGTCTAGTTGTTGTTTTTTGATGATGTGATCTCAATAATCTTGTTGAAGGGATCTCCAAACTGTGCGAAAATGACCCCTGAATTGGTTAACAATAAATTTTTTTTTGGAGCAATGAAAAATTAATAGATATAAATACATTTTATTTAAAAAGGAAAAACAAACAAAAACAACAAACGAACGAAAAATGGGAGAGAATTAGATAAAATTTCGCAGACGGGAGTTTAAATAACAATGTGTCCAGGATCTAACCAGGTAGGGTCGGGAGGTTTATTCAAGTCCATGTAAGGATGAGCTTACATCCAATAAACTACTAGGTGTGCAATTTATACTTCTTGATATTATTATAACTTGTGGCATGACGTTATGACTAAAAAAATCAAAAAGTAAATATTCCGATCTTAGCACCTATAAATTGATTACAATATGGTGGACTTAATAGATATGTAGTTACATTTGTTAACATGGGTGAGATTACTGGATATCAATAATAATAAATACATGAATAAATGTACTATAAAGTAAAAAAATAATAATTCATTCGATCATACAAATACATATTGAGTGCGCAAATGCCTGGGATCTTCACCAAAGTTATAGATTGGTGAATGGACTTTTTGGGATTTGAACCCGTCACATACCGCATGCAGCTCTATTACAACAACAAATCGCCACAGTCACCCAGATAAATTCAGTCATATTCTAAAGTTCCCTGAGTGGATGAGATAATTATCTCTTGATAATATAAACCAGCACCGGGACAGTTTCTCGCGGTGCCCTTTTGACCTCCACACAAAAGCCGAGAGTGCACCAAGTGAAAATATAGGTTAGTGACTAGACTCTCTGGGATTTCATCTCGTTACCTTCAGCATGTTAGGGGACGGATGGCCGTGTGGTGGGACGGATGGCCGTGTGGTAAAGCGCTCAACTGTCCACCTTGGGGGTGGGGGTCGCTGGTTCGATATCCAGTGAGGGCCAACGAATTGTTATGGTCATGGTTAAAATCCACGCTCTGGTGATTCCATGCTCATTGCACTTCTCGGCTGGATTGGGAATGAAAGAAGGTCACCATATAAACCGGCACATTAATGGCTCATAGTCTCTAAGAGATTACAGGAACTTCATACACACACACGCACGCACTCGCACACACACACCCACACACACACACCCACACACACATTCAACATGCAGACTATGTTCATAATCAAAATATCATATAAACACTTTATCCTCACAAGGACCTCATTGGACAACTTCACACAATTAATTTACACGTTCTGATTAATTACACCTTTTTTTAAAAATTAAATTAAAACCAATATGAAAACACTGTTATAAAAAAAAAAGTAAAGTTCCCTAAACCATAAAGAGCCACCAGCGGGGGGGCAGATGAAGTGTGGAATTCATCTGTTTCTGTATCAGTAAAACTCTAGAGATATCTCTTTATGTGGTCAACCGACGTTCTTAATTGAATTCTGTTATAAACACAATAAATGGCGGGTCAGTTTGCAATATTTCTAAAAACTCTTTTAAGAGTAAAAAACATAAATAATCCCAGCAAAAAAATGTTTTGTCCGTGATGTGATGTCCGTTAATCTATAAATATTTGATCTCAATGGCCGGCTCTTAGCTTAAAAGTTCGATATTAATCAAAATATAGTTCTTCAGTATTGATACAGTTGATTCAAAAGACTATTTTTGTAGTGCTGTCCTGTATTGATATAGTTGGTTCATAAGACTATTTTTGTAGTGCTCGCCAGTATTGACACAGTTGATTCATAAGACTATTTTTGTAGTGCTGTCCTGTATTGATATAGTTGGTTCATAAGACTATTTTTGTAGTGCTCGCCAGTATTGACACAGTTGATTCATAAGACTATTTTTGTAGTGCTGTCCTGTATTGACACAGTTGATTCATAAGACTATTTTTGTAGTGCTCGCCAGTATTGATACAGTTGATTGAAGCGACTTTATTTTTTTTTACTCTCAGTTTGTTCATTACAAGCGATACATCATCTGTTATGTTCATTGTGTACCGTCTTTTACATTAATGCCCACACGCTGGCCCAACTGATAGTTTTCTTTTTTTTTTCTTCTTTCTTTGCAATGAGTGCGAATATTTTTATCAGACACCCGACTTGAAAGGATGCACAGGCAAACATAATCCCGCCATTTAATGGGTTCTGTCGTATTTTGTCCAATCAGTTGAAGAAAGAAATGGGCGCCAGACGTTGAGGAGAAGGAGGTAGGGATGCGCATGTCAAAGGTTACGAATTTTTAAGATTCTTGTAGTATGTGTTCTATTAAATCAGTTGTTTGACTTTTTCCAATGTTTGAGCCGTGGACCGCAACCAATAAAATACACCGACGGTCTTAAAGATGGGCGGAGCACAGGCTTCCTAACGGAACACAGGCTTCCTAACGGAACACAGGCTTCCTAACGGAACACAGGCTTCCTAACGGAACACAGGCTTCTGAAGGGGCCCCGCATGACCTCAGCTTTACAGGTTTTTTTTTTCCTTAATGAAAAACTTTTCCCCCTGAAATGACACCAAATATAATTGAGGAGAATTAATTTCCCCCAAGTCGGTAGTCGAAAACAAGCCAGCCTCACACTCTTTTAAAAAGTATGGAACACCAAGAGAGCCAATTATTTACTTTATAATTGTCATTACCCAGAGCCGTAGCTGGCTATTGTGGTGCGCAGTGCGAATTACGTTTTTTGGCCCCGTCTGCCTAACCTGAAAAATGCAAAAAAACATTTAACATCGTTCTTTTGGCGCCCTGTCCTAGTTTGACGACCTGTGAGGCCGCAAGACCCACAGTACCCTTCCTACGCTACTATTATAACCATTAAAGCAGACTACGTTATGTAATCCGTTTGATGCTGCTGTAGTTGATTTATATAATTCCAAAACAAGCCCCTGTCTCCGACCCACGCCATAAACTTATGATTTTCTTTATTGAAACAGTTGTGAACAGTTGAGGCCCTTTTGGGTTATAACAATTTATCTCATGTTTGTACAGGATAAAAGTGATAAATTGGAACAGTTTGCCTGCGATGGATTAAAAGGAAAATTCTGTCCAGATTTTTTAAAATATCGGAGTTGACCTTAACCTTATTTTACCGGAGTAGGTTGGGGGGCGGGGTGAGGAGGAACCCGGTGAGGGGGGGGGGAGGGAGGTAATGGAAAATCGTTATGTATGGAATTGATGCTAAATAAATCAAATTGGTTGAAGATTTTTTTTTTGCTGGTAAAATTCGAAATTTTCTACATTTAGAAATAAAGTTATAAACGTATTTACGTATTTTACGTATATTAAATCTTTATCTAGCTGTACATTGTTATATCATCTCACGTTTTAACGCAATTCAACTTGAGTAATTCTACACTTCATCGGCCCCGACGAGCCCTTAGGGGCTTAAGGACAACTTTACCGCCACCTCATGGTTTCAGTAGAAATTGTTGTTATCAAGTTTGTTGATTAATTCGGTTCGCGGCCATTAGGCTAAGTCAAAAACAGTTTACAATAGGGGTAGACTTGTTGGACTTAAGTCTTATGTTCTTGACTGTTTGCATGCACAAAGTATATAATTTTAATAGGTCTGGTAGCACATTAAACACTGGAGTCCTTGGCTGTATGCGTGTACAAAGTATTTCATTAACGTGTCTGGTAGCACAGAAGAGTTGATCGAGGGGAAAGATTTCTTAACACAATTTGTGACAGTCAAACAGGCAAAGTCCGATGTAATCACATTATCCCACACACCGTGGAATATATCTAAAAGTTTTCAACTGTTCTATTAGGTGTAACACGTCTACATAACATCGTCAAAAAAACATCGAGCTGAGAGCTAAAAGCAGTGAAAAGGTTAAAAATGTGTCCAAGGGCAGAGCGACACACAGGGGCCAGCCGTCTGGGATTGAAACGTCAGGGCAGGGCCATGTTATTGATATGAAAAGAAGGCAACCGCCTTGGGACCCCAGAGCCGAAAGCGCCCCTTACAGAAAACATTTATACTAGATCTGGTGCTAAGATAACCCCATCAGGACCCGCCCATCACCACATGTATCTCTGAACATATCTGGGATCTATCTATCTATCTATCTATCTATCTATCTATCTATCTATCTATCTATCTATCTATCTATCTATCTATCTATCTATCTATCTATCTATCTATCTATCTATCTATCTATCTATCTATCCATCCATCCATCCATCCATCCATCCATCCATCCATCCATCCATCCATCCATCCATCCATCCATCCATCCATCCATCCATCCATCCATCCATCCATCCATCCATCTATCTATCTATCTATCTATCTATCTATCTATCTATCTATCTATCTATCTATCTATCTATCTATCTATCTATCTATCTATCTATCTATCTATCTATCTATCTATCTATCTATCTATCTTTCTTTTTGTCTGTCTGTCTGTCGTTTTGATTTGTCTGTCCATCCCTTCGTACGCCGTCTGTCTGTTTGTCTATCTGTCTATCTCTCCCTTTCTCCTCTCTCTCTCTCTCTCTCTCTCTCTCTCTCTCTCTCTCTCTATCTATATATATATATATATATATATATATATATATATATATATATATATCAGGGGGCCAATATATCCATCTGATCCCGAGGCCCCGACAACCCTAAATCTGTATCTTCTGACACCATTGTTATACCAATATAAAACTTTGTTTTTATTGTTAAAACTTTTCTTATCTTTGTACTGCAATGTATTTTTGTCCAAGCTGTCATCCCCTGGCTATCTGTTAGAATATAAATAAAAAAACGTGGTTTGATTTAACATCAACAACAGATACTTCACGTATTGGAATTTTTTTTTAATTCAAGGTCATATATTATGTGTACCCTCCGATGTATGCGATTCATGATGTTTTCAAACAAACACATGCACGCGCTCAACCAGAGGGGGTATTTGGAACCCCCCCCTCCCCTAAATCGAGAATTTCAGATACATTTAGGGACTCTAGGTAAAAACACTTGTCGAAGCCCCGGTAGCCCCTGGTTTGATATTCTTACTCTAAGGGGGCCCCATAGGGAATCTCCTATTTCGTCTTTCTATGAGGACTGTCTCGGTGCGCAATTAACCAAGCATTAAATTTAAACCCCCAATATAGTTAACAATTTTATTTTAATATTTGACTTTTTGAAAAAAAAAAAAGAAGGTAAGTACTTACGTTGGACTAAAATCGGGGGCTCATTTCACTTATTTACTAATTTTTCACAGGTGCCAGTTTTTCTAGCATTGAATTAAATAACATTAGTATTTACAAATCTAAGTGTCAACCGATTCAACCTGATGGACATAAGACATACCAGTACGTTGACTGCTGTATGAAGTCCAAACTTGCATTGAAAAAGTTCTGTTCAAAGTATTCCACACAATACCCCCCCTCCACCCCCCCCCCCCCAACCACTCATTCCCGAACCAGTCTAGAACTTAAAACAAAGACTTAATGCCCCTCGGGCAGTGGTTATTTAAATCGATGATCTGGACTGGCAATAAGCTATCAGTGCCTTTTGATTGCAGCCTGCTCCCCACAGATCATTGCAGCGAACAGGACACTCAAAGCTTTTTTTTTTTTTATTATTATTGGGCAACAAATGTCATTATGACATATGGAAGCACTTCAGGCTTTAAAGGCCGAATGAATTACTTTTTTTCTTATTTTATTGTTTACAGTTTTTTTTTTTACTTTGTAGAATAAAGTGACAAAGGATATATGAGCATCACTGCTGGAGAGTGAGCATGCAATATATAGGCACTGGGTTTAAAGTTATGGGGCGTCACTTGAAACGGAAGTCGTTGCCATGGTAATTACAAAACGAGGCGATGACGAGATCTGGAAAAACGAGGAGGATTATTTGGCCATACCAGTGGCTCTCAACCTTTTTTGCAGCTGTACCCCAAGGCCCCAAGGCCACGGATACCCCGTCACATATATACATGGAATGGAATGCAGCACTTGTGGGCGTGTGGTATGGTGATGAGTCCAGCAGAAAGTAATGACCATCTACAAACTGTTGATTATTTTTTTTTTAAAACGAAAAGTAAATGTCGCTGCAGCATGCCTCCTTAACCTTTCCCTGTGCCCCCCGGGGTGCGCGCGCATCACCACCGGTTGAGGGCTGCTGGGCTATACGATCCGTGTTTTGGTCGTTTTTTTTTATAGCTCGTTAAATGATGCCTTCCTGTGTTTATACTGCGGCATGCTGGGATAGACTAAACGATTCGACATCCAGCCATGTATTGGGACGGTCTTTTGCATGTGAAATAAAACACACACACATACACACACACACGTTCACACATGTCACTCACTCACACACACACAAACACACACACACACACTCACAAACGATCACTAACACAAGAATATTTACAATTCATGACAAGAGAAAAAAAAATCCATTTCTCCGAAAATAAAAATCGTATATTTTCAATCTGTGTCGAAGTTCTTATCAAATTACATTGTCGTCTATTTACATTGCCATCTATTTACTGCACGATGTCAATAAAAAAAAATATCAGGGCACTGGCGGTATCTGGGTAAAAAAAATAAAATAAAATATCTCCGCATCTTTCTAGACATGAACAAATGCGTCCAGCTTTACTCAATCAAACAGCTGTTTGCCATACAAGGACATACTTACTTATTCGACACACTGACATATAAAATAACCTCAGTTGAAGTGGGAAAATGTTTCGATTATGTTGTAGCATTATTGTTAGCATCAGGGTATTAAGTTCAAGCCCTTGTACTTGGTGGTATTCAGTAGTAGTACATCATTTCAGGAGTGTACAATATCCATGTTAATAGACCGGGAACGTTTTTGCCGCCCACGATAAAATAATAATTTCTGTCAAAAAAAGTAGTTTGATTTATACTCACATATATCAGTCTCATATTTAACCATAACATGTGAATGTCTACGAAGCCAGTTTCGTTATTTATAAATCGAATATTTTTGCTAGTTGTAGGATAAGTAACCGGTTTACGGACCTGCTAATTACAGGTCTCAACATTATTAGAGGACTCTAGAAACTTCAGTGGGACGGATGGCCGAGTAGTGTAGATACTTGACTGTCGACCTGAGAGTCCTGGGTTCGATCCTCGGTTAGATTCATGGAATTATTTCAAGGTGAAATTTGATGTAAAATCGTCCCCAAGTCCTTATGGCTCGTCAGGGCTAATGGAACTTCACTACACTAGAAATCTCAGATGTATTGCACAACGCACGAGACAAAATGTAGGAAGGTCATATTAAGCGTTACTAGATTCAGATTGATTATATTGTTGTTAGTGTATATTCGACCAGAGGCGGATTTAACGGCGTGCACCATAGGGGCCTGGACTTGTGAGTATCAACCAGTGTATCAACATTTATACAGACTTAAAATAATTTTAATTTTAATTTTTTAAGGACCCAATGTTTATTTTTACTGCACTTGTGGCCTCAACTGACCTTAGTCCGACCCTGCATCTAATTTTACGTAGTCCTAAAGCTAATACAACCAACAACAGTAGCGATATAATGAAACCGCGAAAGTGGAATCCGCGAAGCTGTGGTAGGGCGAATGTATTCCTGTTAATATTATGTAAAAAAATCAACTAAATCTTCCGGCTGTGGCTGGGCACACATAAAATATCTCAGGATTCTTCGAGTAGATAAATGATGCTGTTTTATTGTAAACCTCATCATCCACAGTGATGTTATATGGACTGTCGTATGGCAGGTACCACCCAACCTGGTCTAACATAACATATTGCTCCTGTCTTGTTTTCTTGAAGGATTCATGGTCCCTAAAATAAGCTCGGATTTCAACACCCCCTCCCCCCCCCTCCCCTTTCACAGGCCCACCAACCTCAGGCACGTTGTGTTGACGAAACTTTATAATTTAATTCTTTTCAACAATTTACGATTGTTTTTTTTTACTTTGCAATGTTATTTCTTCAGACCCCCCCCCATCCCCAACACACACACACACATGCCCATTGTTTAGTAATCAAACAAGCCTGATCTACTGATCGATTTGATTTACTGCATGAGGATTATGAGTTATGCTCTTTAAAAAAAAAAAAAAGTCTTCTTAATAATTTATTCCATATTTGCATTGGATAAGTTATCGATTGATTATTTTGTTGTTGTTTAAAGTTTGATTGATTGTTTTTTGTTGTTGTATAAAGTTTGATTGATTGTTTTTTGTTGTTATATAAAGTTTGATTGATTGTTTATAAAATTGTTTATACTCCCGTGTCGTTGATTATTGTTTTGTGGAGCCATTCATCATTTAGTGC
>JAGDYQ010000094.1:1964944-1967444 GCA_021962125.1 Bulinus truncatus
ACTCACCCACACACACACTCACACACTTACACACACTCACTCACACACACAGTCACTCTGACACACACTCACTCACACACACACAGTCACACACACACACTCACTCACACACACAGTCAATCACACACACACACACTCACACACACACACTCACACACACACACACTAACTCACACACACACAGTCAATCACACACACACTCGCACACACAGTCTCACACACACACACACACTCACACACACACAGTCACTAACACACACACACCCACACACACACTCACTCACACACACACAGTCACGCACACACACTCACTCACACACACAGTAACTCACAAACACACACTCACTCACACACACACACACACACACTCACTCACACACACACAGTCACTCACACACACACACTCACCCACACACACACTCACACACTTACACACACACACTCACTCACACACACACACAAACACTCACTCACACACACACACTCACACACACACACAGTCACTCACACACACACTCACTCACACACACTCACTCACACACACACAGTCAAGCACACACACTCAATCACACACACACATACAGTCACTCACACACACGAACTCCCTCACACACACAGTCACTCACACACACACTCACTCACACACACACAGTCACACACACTCACACTCACGCACACACACAGTCACTCTCACACACACACACTCACACACACACACTCACACACACACACAATCACTCACACACACACAGTCACACACACACACACTCGCACACACACAGTCACACACACACACACTCACTCACACACAAACAGTCACTAACACACCCACACCCACACACACAAACACTCACACAGAAACACACTCACTCACACACACACAGTCACTCACACACACTCACTCACACACACACAGTCACGCACACACACACACTCACACACACACAGTCACTCACACACACACTCACACACTTTAACACACACACTCACTCACACACACACAGTCACTAACACACACACACACTCACACACACAAACTCACACACACACACACTCACTCACACACACACAGTCACTCACACACACACGCACACACACAGTCTCACACACACACTCACTCACACACACACACACTCACACACACACAGTCACACACACACACTCACTCACTCACACACACACAGTCACTCACACACACAGTCACTCACACACACACACTCACTCACACACTAACAGTCACTCACACACACTCACTCACACACACACAGTCACACACACACACTCACTCACACACACACACTCACACACACACACAGTCACACACACACTCACTCACTCACACAGACACAGTCACTCACACACACACAGTCACTCACACACACACAGTCAAACACACACACTCACTCACACACACACAGTCACTCTCACACACACACCCACACACACACACTCACACATACACACTCACTCACACACACACAATCACTCACATACATACACACTCACACACACAGTCACTCACACACACACTCACTCACACACACACACTCACACACACACTCACTCACACACACACAGTCACTCACACACACACACTCACACACACAGTCACTCACACACACACACACACTCACTCACACACACAGTCACTCACACACACACACTCACACACACACACAGTCACTCACACACTCACTCACACACACACACTCACTCACACACACAGTCACACACACACTAACTCACACACACACAGTCACTCACACACACACCCACACAAACACACTCACACACAGTTACTCACTCACACACGCACAGTCACTCACATACACACACACTCACACACACACACAGTCACACACACACTCACTCACTCACACACACACAGTCACTCACACACACACAGTCACTCACACACACACACTCACTCACACACACACAGTCACTCACACACACTCACTCACACACACACAGTCACACACACACACTCACTCACACACACACACTCACACACACACACTCACTCACACACACAGTCACTCACACATACACACTCACACACACACACTCACTCACACACATACAGTCAAACACACACACTCACTCACACACACAGTCACTCTCACACACACACCCACACAAACACACTCACACACACACTCACTCACACACACACAGTCCCTCACATACACACACACTCACCCACACACACAGTCACTCACACACTCACTCACACACACACACTCACACACACACTCACTCACACACACACAGTCACTCACACACACACACTCACACACACAGTCACTCACACACACACACACTCACTCACACACACACAGTCACTCACACACACACACTCACACACACACACACAGTCACTCACACACTCACTCACACACACACACTCACTCACACACACACTTACACACACACACTCACACACACACAGTCACTCACACACACACTCACTCACACACACACAGTCTCACACACACAC
>JAGDYQ010000094.1:1982444-2025899 GCA_021962125.1 Bulinus truncatus
CCTTTCTCTCTCTCTCCCCCCTCTCTCTCTCATTGTATATGTGTATATATATATATATATATATATATATATATATTAGGGCTGTACCGGATTGCAATTTTTAGATCCTGCAGGTACCGGAACCGGAATCGGATTTAATATTTCAATCCTGCCGGAATCGGAACAGGAACCGGATTTTACCAAATAAAATAGTAACTCTTCCTCAATCATACATTAATCAAATTTAACCCCAGGCGATGATAAAAAAATATAATTTAAATTTGAAATAAAAAAAAATTAAAAATTGAAATGTCTAAAGGTATACAAAAAAACTGTTTTAAACACAATTTTACACATTCTCATATGTATTGTTGTATTCACAAAACAAAAATAAAAAATAAACAGAAATATTTTTCAAGACCATCCCTTTTGAATCCATTTTCTAAATATGGTCCTGATTCAGTCAGTGCTAGTCAGCAAACGTCTGTTGTACTTGAGAAATATTAAACGTTCAGTATTTTCAGGCAACATAAGTGAACGGTGATCTGTCATGACTCCTCCTGCAGTGCTGAACAGTCTTTCAGATGCAACACTGGAGGGTGGTGGACTAAGGTATGCACATGCCATGACTGCCAGACCAGGAAAGCGCATTTGATTTTGCTTCCACCATTGCAGTGGGTCATTTGATCGTGGAATTAGTGGCTCATTTAGATACTGTTTGAGTTCAACTTCAATCCCTTGATTTTCTACTGAAGAGATTGGCTCACTTTTTATTGCCAGTGCAGTAATCGTGTTCATATGTTCCCAAATAAATGCATCTTCGCTGAGCATCACACGTTTAGGATCAGGCTCACCAAATGCTAATGGTGAGGTGGGGTTGATAGCTGGATTACCCGCTTGATTGTCAGTTTGACTTCTTGGAATTATATATTTTGTGGATGCCTCTAAGAGAAATGCCTTCACAACCAAACTATGATCAGTGATGGAGAAGAAGGTCATTTTAAATCGAGGATCTAGCAATGTTGCAACGACATATGTAGGTTCAGTCCAGAGTTTGTCAAATCGACGTTTTGTTGATTCTAATAGTGCTAATTTCATAGTTCTAACACCATCATCACCACTATCTGTTGTTAATACTGTCTGAAGAACATGAACTAGTGGAATGACTGTTGAGATTCTGGCATTTTCAGCACTTATGTCTTTTGTGATTTCTTCAAATGGTGTTAGAAGTCGAACTACATTATCCAAAATTGACCACATATTAGCTGACAAAGATTGAATTTTGTTGTCTTCAGATCCAAATAATGCTATTACTTGTCTCTGTTCTGATAATCGGCTTAACATATAATAGGTGCTATTCCACCGTGTTCTCACATCTTGGATCAATTGATGCTGTGGAAGATTCAGCTGGTGTTGAATAGCATGCAAACGAGCTGTGGCAGATGTTTGAAGTGGCCAACAATTTGTCGACAAGATGCAATGATATCACTTACATTTCCTTGACTGAGCAAACCCTCTCCAATTACTAGCTGCAGTGAATGTGCAAAGCATCCATAGCTTGGTAGTTCACAAATACTGAAGCATTTGTCCATATTTCTAGCATTGTCACGTATGATTGCATGACATTGGTTTCTATTAATCTTCCAATTGATTAACATGTTATTAAACTCTTGTGACAAGTTGTTCCCAGTGTGGGAATCATCAAGTGGGCTGCATTCTAGTACATAGCTGTTGTTTTCAAACTGCTCATTAATCCAATGTCCACGTATCTGTCGTAAATGAAATATATTTGACAGGTTCTAATAACTTAAGCAACTTGCTACAGACATTGTCATACATGTTTGGGATGATTGTTTGTGTGAAATACTTTCGAGATGGAACCGCATAATGCTTCTCTGCTGTCGCCATAAGATGCAGAAAACCAGGTTTCTATACCAGCTGAAATGGTTCCATGTCTAACACAATCATCATTCCTATAGCATCATGAAATCTTTTAGCTTGCGATGAGTTGATGTCCCAAACTTTTCCTTTTTCCATGGAACCTTGTAATGATAACTGAACCATTGAAGTATTATTTAGCTGAGATTGAGAATGTGTAAATGAACTTGAAGCAGCAACAACTGCAGCTTTCTTAAATTCATCATCAGCTTTTTTGGCTGGTTCAAACAATTTAGGATGCTTCGACCTCATATGCGTCATCATGGGTGAAGTGGAAAATTCACGTTGTCTTTTTCCTCGTGAAATCTTTGCATTGCAATTGAGACAAATTACAATGGAATCATTTGTGTCAGAAATTTTAAAGAATTTCCATATGAAACTAGTTTTTCTCCTGTCTGCCATGAAAACAAATCTGTTAAAATTAAAAAGCAAAATTTAGCTGACTTATCTATCTATAAAAAAACACATAAAGACGGGCACTAGTTAACTAGTTCCCAATATTAATTTAATATCATGCCTAATTAGAAAAAGTAGCCGTTCGTCGTCGACCTTGAGACGTTAACGAAGTAATGCATTCTCGCCTAACATAAAAATGATATATGAATGAAAAATAGAATAAAAATGTAGTTTTTAAGTTCTAGATAGCAAAAAACAGTATTAACTATTTAGATCTTGAAGACTGTGACTAGAATCCTTTACCCAATTTTGAGTTAAGGAAGATAACTCTGTCATAATAACAGGGTTCTTTGTTTTAAAAATGTATTTTAATACAACTGTATCTAATTTAACTTGATTTCTATTACAATCAAACAAATAAATAATAAACACATTCCAAAAAAAAAGTTTATACTGTGGCCCCACCCGATAGCTTATTTTTCTTTAGTTTCCCATAGTGATGTCACCAAACCTTGTTATTTCATTCATACTTTTCTTTAAATCATTGTCTGACTATTTCCCACAAAAACGCCAATTGAAAATGCATTTCAAATCTATATCAATATCACATTAATGTTCATTTTAAAATGTATCTTCAAGTTATTTATCTAAATATGCGAGGAATTTTATCTAAACATGTGACAAAAGTCACGAAATTAAAAAAAAAAAATTGCAGTAAAATAAATTACTTACCTATTATAAAACTGTAAACATTCAAAACTAGATCGTTTGCCGCTCTTTGGGGAATTTCAACTTTTAAAGCTAAATATAGTTTATAGAAAACACGGAATCAAATGTAGCGGAAGGTAAGGTGTCGTATTACTTACTACTGGACTAAATACGATTCAAATCTTCCTTTTTAATATATGTTTACTTACATATAGAACTAAAAGCGATCGACGTTATTGTATTTTTGAAAATGCAGGAAAGAAAGAAAGGAAGTTATTGTTTTAATTTAATTGTATAGCGCTAAATATTTCAAAATTATGTTGCGCTAAAAAAAATTCTTACAAATTTCAAACAACAAAGAAATCCAGCTTAAATCCGGCACATTTTAACAGGAATCGGAATCGGAACCGGATTTATTAAAACTGCCGGAATCCGGCTTAACAGGAACCGGAATCGGATTCCGGTACAGCCCTAATATATATATATATATATATATATATATATATATATATATATATATATATATATAATTTATTGTCAAATGTATAAAATATGGGCTAATGGGGATGGTTGTTACTTCGGCTAGTTGTTAAATTATTTTTTTAATACAAACTTTAATACGTCATACTTTACTTCAATATCTGAATTAAGTTTGGTAAGATATTATTTTTTTTGTGTGTGTGAATTGATTCCCTGTGGTTGTGGGGTGAGTGCCATCACCATTGTGGAAGGGAATGGGGGTGAGTAATGTTCTCATTATCCGATTCCAGACATCGTTGTGTATGAATTAAACTGTCTGCTGACGTCATGGGTGTCAAGATGAAGAAATGTCTGCCATATGTCACTGGATAATACCCCCACCCACACCCCCACCCCTCACTACCCACGCAGTGTGACTGATGTTTTATTTTAACGGAGTGCAGATCAGGTTTGACCAGTCTTTGACAGTTCATGTGTCGGTCATCATCGATTGAAAGTTTCATGTGTCTGGCATTATCGAAGTTAGTCGGTAAGACGCGTCATACAATATCATACTTCAATTAGGTGCGTCCTACAATATTATATTTCTGTTAGCTGCGTCATACAACACCATACTTCTACTGGGTGCGTCATACAATATCATACACATATTGAATGCGACATACTATGTTATGCCAAGATTTTTACCCATATCATATTTCTCAAAGTTGCTTGGGCTCTGAGTGCCACCTCTGGTCTTAGTTTGGCGCCAGTTTATTCGCATGCACTAGTCTTGGCGCATGCGCTATATGTCTGGCATCCCTGATTTTTGGATCCCTCCCTCAACAGTACCGTAGGGTATTAAATGATGTGATAATTGTGGGCTGCTGTTAAATTGTTTCCAAAAGCATGTCCAACACGTATATATCTTTTATCGCAATACAGCAATAGATAAACGAAAACAGAAATAAATGAGAAGTTAGGAAAAAAAAACAAAACAGCGTTTCCCCTGATGGTAAATCTACCCACTCACTGATATGTCAAATCTTCTTGGGTTATCTACCCATGGCAGTAACGAGGTCAAGATGTCCTGACGTCGCTACGAAGTGTTCAGATTTGTCAGTGAGCGGTGTCACAAAAGTAACAACATTCTCAATGTGGTGGTAAATAATCTCGATCCCATCTGTTTGAGACCTAGTCCAGAATCCAGATTTTTGAGTCATTGGACAATTGACATTTAGACTTGAATTTGACATTCATTGACAATGAATTTTCGGAGTGGAAAGAGGTCTAATCTAATAAAAAAAAATAGCGATTTGGGTTCTGCTTTAAATCGAAAGTAAATAAATAATACAATAGTATTCCAGCTTAAAATACAACCATGAAAAAATCGGATCTGCCCGAAACCGAAAATAACCTGGCCTTTTGATCACGTCTAAGGGGATATAACTCTATGCAAAGGTTTTGCAGGGTACAGCTAGACTATATATATATATTACACTTCAATTTTGAAAGAAATAAAATCATTTATAAAGGTGACCTTTAAAGATCTTATTTTTTTAAGTGAAACGTTATTTTACTTGAAATTTTCCGGTATCGATTTTGTCTGGTTTCTTTTTTTTATATTTTATTCTTAGAAGAAAAAGGATAACAATAATTTTGAATAACTCAAATATCATTATTAAAATTATAAGAAGAAAAAAAAACACATGACAAAAACCCCACAGAAAGTGTCAGTAGTATTCTATACACTTGAAGTATGTGAAATCAAAGTTGGCGTAGAGGCGACAATGGGGGCGACATTTACACCTGGCTAACCATTAACAATAGTTAAAACAACTGAAGAGAAGCTCATCTCCTGAACCTGTAAAGAAATTGTAACCAATGAAGAATATGTCCCAATTCATTCTCTCGAAATACGGAGTCGAGTTTAAGGAATTTTTGAGAAATGTTAAAAAAATAAAAAAAGATAAAAAAAAATACGTCTATCTTTGAATTTCTGTGGGGGAGCCCTGTCCCTTCTGACCTATAAAAGGGGATCCGCCACTGCAATGTGGAGCGTGCCATTTGAAAATCAACTTATCCATTTATCCATTTATTTTACTATCATATTCATCAGTCTATATCTCCCACACATGGTCGAGTTATGAGTTAGACTTGTACATGTTTGTTACTGGGATCGTTGATTTTTCTAGACTTTGAGATCGTGAAACACCACGACACGTTTTCAGTTATCATTTCCTTTGATACTTCCGTCACCAATGTCACAAACTTGGGGAATAATGTTTTATATGGCCCAAAACGTGTAGGGGCCCCTGTCCTGAGACGGCCCCAATCTTCAATAGGGGCCCTGACAATAACACACACTTTTTTTTCTAATTGTAAAATATTTTTTTACTGTTAGATATTTCGTTACTGTCGAGTATTTTATGGCCGTTAACTATTTTACTCCTGTTAATTATTGTGTTACTTTCATAGATGCGTTACTGTCATATATGTGTTACTGTCATATATGTGTTACTGTCATATATGTGTTACTGTCATATATGTGTTACTGTCATATATTTGTTACTGTCAAATATCGTGTTACAGTCATATATTTGTTACTATGAGTTTTTTTTTCTTCCGAATATTTTGCTATTGTCAAATATTTGTTAGTGAAATAGTGTGTTCCTGTCATATTCTTTACGACTTTTAAGTATTGTATTATCAAGTTTTAAGTATTTTCTCAAAAAAAAAAAGTATTTATACATTTTGACATATTAACCATGATCTAGATATCAGCAGTGACCCATTTATAGATTCCACCCAATGGTAATGAAATTTCCAGATTTCTGCTCCATCAACTCACTCCTGAAACATCCAAGATGTAAATATCCGATCAAACGGCCAAGGTCATCTGTAGCTAATGCTTCGAGAGTCGCGCTGATTGTAGTGCACCCGATCAATTGACATTAGCTAAAAACTGACATTTTGACATCTACGCTTCGCCTTATCAGACGTGTTTACATGTCACCTAGCTTCCTTTCTGTCATACCCCCGGGAGCAGCGGATCTCAACATTTTTTACGTCAGGGCCCTCTATATTATAGAAATACTAGCTGTACCCTGCAAAACCTTTGCATAGAGTTATATCCCCTTAGGCTTGATCGGTAGGCTAGGTTATTTTTTTGGTTTCGGGCAGATCCGATTTTTTCATGGTTGTATTTTAAACTGGAATACTGCTGTATTAATTCTTTACTTTCGATTTAACGCACACTGGAAATGAGTATTATTATATATGATATTTTTAATGGAACTATAGCCGCCCCAAAGCTACTTGCCGCCCGGGTGCCCTGGTGCAGAAAGCAATGGGCCGCCTTCCATCCCCTATGATACAGAGATGCGGCTGTAACAGGTGGCGCTTTAAAAAAAAAGGGCGGCATTTCGAAGACTTGTATCACACTGAGTAGATTTACCACTAGCCGACGCCCCTTAAAATAAAGTGCCAGTCTGATTGATTTTCGTTCAGACTTGCAAAGTGAATAACATGTTATGGGATTAAAAAAAAACAACAACAAATAATCCTAATCCTAATTGAAAGATTATACGTGTAATTTAGTGACCGATCCCATTGTAAATCCTTTAAACGTGCATGGACGACTTTGTCATCAAATTAAGTTAGCCATTTCATGCGGCCTCAATCCAAACAGACATCAGTATTCTAATTTACTTTATGGAAATTTGTTTTTCCTATGCTTGGAACATAACATTTGTTTTTCAATGCAGTGCTACACAAGTCTCTATGTGTGAAGTCCCTGTAAGAATGAGATGAAATCTCTTAGATCCTATAAACCACTAATGGGGCGGTTTTTATGGTGCCCTTCTTTCATCCCCACCATAGCCGATAGTGCAATGGCCATGGAGGCACCACGGGAGACATATCGAGAACTTGAGCCAAGACCTGAAAAATTTCATTGTTCCTCACCGGAGATCGAACCAGGTACTTTCAGGTCGACAGTCGAGCGCTTTACCGCACGACCACCCGTCCCATACACAAGTCTGTTTCCATAGCCAATTCTCGTCGACTGCCGCCCAGGTGTTTTGAACCATCATACGGCGAGGTTTTGAACGGAACCCTTTAATAATAAAAGGGGGGGGGGGTGGTGTTTTGTTTTTCTTTTTGTAGAGTCTTTCTTTCATCCCCACCATAGGGAAGATATAATTAGATGACTGGACACTAGAGAAGTTGAACCTGTAGCCAACAGCATCCATATTGGGCCACAACATTCAGATAGGGCCGCAACATTCAGATAGGGCCGCAACATTCAGATCGGGCCACATCATTCAGATAGGGCCACAACATTCAGATAGGGCCACAACATTCAGATAGGGCCACAACATTCAGATAGGGCCACAACATTCAAATAGGGCCACAACATTCAGATAGGGTCACACCATTCAGATAGGGCCGCAACATTCAGATAGGGCCGCAACATTCAGATAGGGCCACAACATTCAGATAGGGCCGCAACATTCAGATAGGGCCGCAACATTCAGATAGGGCCACAACATTTAGATAGGGCCGCAACATTCAGATAGGGCTAACAACAAAATCGCCACGAATGTTTATCACCCGATGTTCAAGAGTAGTATAATTTGTGCTGAATGTTCGCAAAGTCCCTGGTAAGTGATCACCTGAAGACACTGGTGCTCTTCATAGCACACTTTGAGAAACACTGTTTAGCTATAGAATGCCTTGTTCTATTTATTTTTTATCTATCACACATTTTATACGCTAGACTAGAAACCAAAGTTGAGTACATTTCTTGGTTTAAAACCAGCAACAACAACATCAACTCTCGAGTTATATTTCTCTCTCTCTCTCTCTCTCTCTCTCTCTCTCTCTCTCTCTCTCTCTCTCTCTCTCCAACACAGACACTTCCAAAAAAAAAAGATATGGACTACATCGCGACTCAACATACGACAACGGCTAATGCGAGAGGCCCAGAGGTCAGACTACAGGGACCAACGATTCCCTCCTATAAGGCTAACGTGTCCTCCTCCTCAACGTCAGCTGACCACCAGGGAATAATGTTTTGATTATCTCTAGCTGTACGGCAGAGACCAGGTCGTTTAACAAATCTACAGTCGAGGCCAGGGATGGATGGAAGGGGGGGGGGAGGAGGAATGATAGTAATCAACTCTTTTTACACAAGGAACACATCAATGGTCCAAGCTTCTGAAATGTACAGCAATTTATTTGTTCCAGAAGTAGTAGAAGTTAAGTTTTTTTGCACAGCTCCGAGACATAGAAGGAACTGAAGTGAGCAGTTGCATGTTTCTGAGATATGACAGGCGACTGAACAGTTTAATAAGAAAAGTAGGTCAAGAAAGTGTGTCAAACGTTTGGGTTGGTTTAATTCTGGATATTAAAATAAGTTTGATTTCAATGTGTATGTTGGAACTGGAGATAGGTCTACACTATGTGTGTGTGTGTGTGTATGTGTATGTGTTTTTTTTTAAATTATGTTTAGTAAAACTATTGTTAACTCTACAACTTAGAATCACTTACATATAAAGAAACGTAACGAAAACAAATGGAGTGGTATTTTTGGGGATTGGAACGGATTAATGCCATTTCAATTAGTTTCAATTGGAAAAATCACTTTGAGATGCAATCAAATTGACGTACGAGCAACGTTACGGAACGTATCTCAAGGTACCGCTGTATTCTTGTATTCTTTCTGACTCCCCCCCCTCCCCCAAATAAATGAATATTTTATTTTAATACAGAGTGTAACTGAACTAATAAATTTTATTTTTAACGAAATCAGAAACAAATAAAACAGAAAGTATTAAAGACGTGGAACAAAAATATCTGTTTGTCTTCTGTCACACTCATCTACTCACAGCTGTTTTTGTTGTTTTCTATCTATCTATCTATCTATCTATCTATCTATCTATCTATCTATCTATCTATCTATCTATCTATCTATCTATCTATCTATCTATCTATCTATCTATCTATCTATCTATCTATCTATCTATCTATCTATCTATCCTTCTATCCATCTATCTATCTACCTAACTATCTATCTATCTATCTATCTATCTATCTATCTATCTATCTATCTATCATATATCTATCTATATCTATCTATCTGTAAGCACTTTTTCCTATATAGCCTACGACTCAGAACCTAGTGAATGGTGAAATGTCAAGGACGAACCTATTTATAACACTACCCCGTGCTTTATATGACTAAATACCGTACATCTTCCCACAAACTCTATTATTAATCTTGTAATTTCCTTACACGGAGAATTCATCCCAGGCTACGAGATAGTTTGAGAAAGATTGAACTAGACGTGGAGTATTGCAACAAAAACAATTTCTCAGTGGCAAAGTGTGGGAGAAACTTGATTGGAACTTGAGGAGAATCGATACGATCAATGAACTGATGAAGTGGAAATCGAGAATCGAATACATAATGAGATTTTTAGTTGTCACCGTCCAAGAAGGTCAAGGGCGAAATAATGGCTTAGGAAAACTTTTTTTTATTTGTTAAAAATATAACAAAAATAATAATACCAGCAGACGTCAACTTTATAATCTGATTACTTTTTATTCCGATCGAGAATTAATTATATCCTACATTAAATACAAAAAAAAAATTAACGGCCATTTTAAGTTTTTTTTTTTAAATTCATTTTTATAATTTCAGTCAAGCGCTATCAAACTGGCAATAGTTGAGTGAACTAATGGTCACATATTGGTTTATTGACATTTGAACTAATGGTCACATATTGGTTTATTGACATTTGAACTAATGGTCACATGTTGGTTTATTGACATTTGAACTAGTGGTCACATATTGGTTTATTGACATTTGAACTAGTGGTCACATATTGGTTTATTGACATTTGAACTAATGGTCACATATTGGTTTATTGACATTTGAACTAATGGTCACATATTGGTTTATTGACATTTGAACTAATGGTCACATACTGGTTTATTGACATTTGAACTAATGGTCACATATTGGTTTATTGACATTTGAACTAAAACATTAACTTGAAGAGGAATATAGCGTAGTTCTTATGTTGAGTGTTCAGAGCTAAATACTTTTGTTATTAGACATATTCCACTACAATATTCCACTACAATATTCCGCTACAATATTCCACTACAATATTCCATTACAATATTCGACTACAATATTCCACTACAATATTCCACTACAACAATTCGACTACATTATTCGACTACAATATTCGACTACAATATTCGACTACAATATTCCGCTACAATATTCCACTACAATATTCCACTACAATATTCCATTACAATATTCGACTACAATATTCCACTACAATATTCCATTACAACTGTAATGTGTGTCAAATCTGTTGAAAAGAATTAATGAAAAGATTTTAAAAAATAGACATTTCTATGAATTGTGCCTTTATACAGATATAACTAGAATAAAACATTCTAACTAATGCAAAGATTATCACCTATACCTTGTACTCATACGGAAATAGTAAGGGCACCTGACGACCCTTATGTTTATGGCCCAAAATAAAACTGACCATGCCTATAGATTCCCCCCCCCCACCTCCAACCCCAACGACAAGTTATAACGGCATAAACCCCTGAGATTGAGACGATAACACGTGGTGTTGACAAGTTGTGATAAGTTTGTGTGGCTAAATGCGGAAACAATTTCAATAATTGTGTACAAAAAATTCTACATTGGCAGAGTGAGTAAATAAACATTTAGTGAATCATTCATACGAACAAATAATACTTGCTCGGTGATTTCATTCATAAGTTTTATGTGTAATTACTCCAGCGCTCATTTTTTTTTATATACCCGTAAACCGATATAGAAGTTTGCGGGAAGAGAATGGACACAACAACAGACATATCTCTGTAGCTCGTCCTATCTATAGGAAAACAGACTCTTGGTGGCGTCCAAGTCAGTGTCGAATATTTTTCGGCTTCTACCAGGAATAGAACCATGTTCCCTTTGAAGACGAGTTCACTATCGAATTCGCATTCCAGCCGCCATAGAAATAAACAAATAAACTTGGAAAAGACTTTAAAAAAAAGAAAGATTTTTATTTCCAACACAAGATAATACAAACAATGATTTAACCATTCCCACAATAGGAAGACCCTGAATGTCATGGAATGTTCTATCATTCTAACAGAGGGCAATACAGTTTCTGGTTATCTATTCTGTATTCTGTACACACTTATAGAATCGGTTGCTGAAGATAAGAAATGATGCGGTATGGACAGTCGGGGGGGGGGGAGCATTTTTCCGTGGAAGCCCATGTACCTCGCATAGATTGCATACCACATGACCCCCCCCCCCCATGTGATTGACTTTTATATTTCTTCTTTTACAAGGGCTGAAAGAAATAGCTTGTGCACTACCTAAAGTCTCCTAGACTGGGTCTGCTCTTAAGGGCCCTGTTTACTATATTAATAGACTATTGAAAATAATTAGCAAACTTTGGGTGGTTATGATCAGTGGGGCCCCAGCATATAAGGGCTGCTAAGGGGCGTATAATTGGTTGCCTGGGGCCCTGACCTATATACAAATACTCTTCAATGTTTGAAAATGTTATAGAAAAAAAGAATGATTTTTTGGAATGACGAAGTTGTATGAAGAAATCATTATGAAAATTGCTAATAAAACACAAGAAGTAAAATTTCAAAGTTCATATAACAGAGAAATAAAATTTTCAATTATGTCTCATTAACAATCCAAATGACCCCCCCTCTCCCAGCCATTCTCCCTTTAGTGTGACGTGGGTTCCAACCAATGTTGCACAATGTAAAACTTTACTAACTATATTTAGCTTACATTTATTTTCTTTTAGCTAAATCAATAAAATTATAATGTTTAATTTTTTTTAATTACCTAACCAGTGTTAGTCTGAGATATTACCCATCAACCCTCACTCAGTTCTCGCGCAGATATTCAAATGTCGTTGGTTGCTCATAAACTGACATCTCTCCTTCCCACGTCTTGTTGTGTTCTGTATTGACTGGAGGTTTTTATCCATTACCTCCCCTAGGAGTTCTAAAAAGACTGGGTTTTTATTTTTTTGGTTTAAAAGTTGTCTTGCATGATGAGATTTCTTTTTATCAGACTGAAACATGCACGATTTTGAAAAAAAACAAAACAAACAACATATGTCAGTGAGCTGGTCATCTCTACTCGCCACATGGACTGGACTGTATCTCATTGGTTGTCAGGGCAACAGGAAACGTTACTCTGTGAGCTATAATGTAATTTTTTTAGGGCTAGTTGGTAGATACACAGGCAGGCATGTTACTGATCGTTTACAAAGCATGTAGCACAAGAATATACCACCGTCCCCACCCCACACCCCACCCCCTCCCGGAGCACAGTGAACATGTGATGGGATTAAGATCTCAACATAAGTTAAAAAGGCAATTAAAAATTTAAATAAAACTGACTACAATATAATTTCTTTCGTTACAAATAAACAATACAATATTTTACTCTTAACAACAAATAATGTTTACACAAAAATATAATAAATTAATTTTCTTCGAAAGTATCTCAACTAATAGCATGCATTAACACTTTTAAGTACCAAACTTAAAACGATTATATATATATATTTATATATATATATATATATATATATATATATATATATTTATATATATATATATATATATATATATATATATATATTAGGGCTGCTGATTAAACTGCGTTAATTTGCGATTAACGCGTCAAAAAAAATTTGCGATTAAAATTTTTAACGCAATACCTAAATGCGTTAATTTGACCAAAATGCTGAAAGTTCACCAAATCGATAAATAACGGAATTTCACGCTACAAGTTGCGTTCACTTATTAAGTAGATCTACCACCCCCACCTTGTCACAATTTGCACACACCCTCACCCCTAGGTACGTCGACAAAAGCCCCAATGGTAATATAAAATGAAGATGTTTTGTTATATAGCCCTTCGTCAAGTAAACCTCCTGCTCCCTTGCTATAACCTAAATGAAACGAAAGAAAGAATCTTTAATGTTGACACACGAAAGAAAGAACAACAGAAGATGAAAAATGAAAGCCGACCTTTCAAAATTTTAGCTTTGAACGTTTGAAAATTGCTATACGGTAACATTTACAAGATATTTTTTGTATTTTAGAAAACTGACAGAGCGATAAAAAAAATAAAATTTTCTTTTCTGTTGTTCACTAAAACATTGAAATAATAGTTGATAGTGAGAAAGTAAATGAATGAAAGAATAAAAGAGTAACATCGCGGCACAAAACCAAAACTTCAAAAGAAGATTAAAAGTAAATTTGTCCTTCAACTCGACGACCGTAGTAGTATTGGTGGGGTAAACGTCACGTCTACGTACAATCATAGCAGCTGTATGGCCTTAAAACAAGAGGATTATCTTTTATGACGCGTGCTCCTAGTTTGAAACAATGGAACCGGTGTCAACTTGTTTTTGGTACATCTTTAAGTGGAGAGAGAGTGTGTTAAAAATGTGACTTGGTGGGGAAAGAGTGGGGGGGGGGTTGGAATAAAGAAAAAAAAACGCGTTAATAAATAAGTGAGCGACAACTTTCTGGCTATGGTATTATTTTATGAACGAAAAGTTACATTTGAGATATAAATGACGTGTGTATTTTTTTTTTGGATGGGAAGTGGAGGGTAGGGTAAACAGACGTACGTGTGGGCGACGTGAAGCAAAATATGACAGAGAGGGAGGGAAGAGGGGTTGACATACTTCATTAGTCCGGAAACTGCGGTACGAAAAAAAAAGGTTAGACATTGTTGAGAAATAAAAAGAAAACAATTCGCGTCATTGACGTGATTGATACATGTTCATAAACTGGTCTCAATAGCTAATTCAATAGACTTATATGCTAATCGTCGTCGGATGTCGTCGGCATCCGTCCGTCTCGAGAGACGATGGTGTAGCTAAGTTGAGTCTACTAAACACCGCCGGGAATGGCTGTGCAGACCGACTCGGGAGTGGCAATCCCTGCCGCACTTGTCACACTTGAAAATAGTTGGTTGTTGTAGTTGATGTTGTAGCTGCTGTTTTTTCCGCTTCCGTCTTGTTCTTTTCAGGGCAGCATTATCCTGTCTCTCAGCCTCTGCGCGCAATGAACCCTGCCGGACAGCGAGCCTCCAGGACTGGCGGTCGGCTGCTTGGCTCTCCCAGGAATTGGGGTTAATGGAGCACTCTTTCATATTCTTTTTGCAGGTGTCTTTGTAGCGCATTTTAGGTCGCCCTGTTTTCCTCTGGCCGGTAACTAGCTCGCCATAGAGTAGGTCCTTCGGGATGCGGCCTGCGTCCATTCTTTTGACATGACCGAGCCATCTGAGGCGTCTCTCGCTGAGAACTGCAAACAAGCTGCTCATGTTGGCCCTCTCCAGCACCCCAGTATTGGGGATCTTGTCTTGCCACTTTATCTGCAGTATACGTCGCAGGCACCTCATGTGGAAATTGTTTAGCTTCCTTTCGTGCCTCGCGTAAGTGGTCCACGTCTCGCATCCATAGAGGAGGGTACTAAGTATGCAGGCCTGGTAGACGCGCAATCTGGTATTGTCGGTGAGGCTGGGGTTTTCCCACACACGTTGCTTTAGTCTCGCCATGACTGTGGCTGCCCTAGCGATTCTGCAATCGATCTCCGGGTCTATGGATAGCGAGCTGGAGATGGTGGACCCGAGGTAAGTGAAGTTCTCGACGACCTCTAGGGTGTGCCCATCGATGTCAATGCTTGGGGGTGTATCTGTACCCTGTGCCATGACATTCGTCTTTTTCAGGCTGATAGTCAGTCCAAACTCCTTACATGCACGGGAGAGGCGGGTGACAAGCTGCTGCAGTCCGTCTTCAGTGTGTGATGTCAAGGCTGCGTCATCAGCAAAGAGCAGCTCGCGGATTAGGACCTTTGTGACTTTGGTCTTTGCACGGAGGCGGGCTATGTTATAAAGCTTGCCATCGGACCTTGTATGGATGTAAACACCCTCGCTGCAATCCTTGAAGGCGTATTGGAGGAGCATGGAGAAGAAAATGCCGAAGAGTGTAGGTGCAAGGACGCAGCCCTGTTTTACTCCGCTGCTGACTGGGAAGGCCTCGGAGATTGCGCCGATGTAGCAAACCGTGCTATGCATGTTGTCGTGGAAGGACATGACCACTGCAAGCAGGTGTGGGGGGCAGCCAATCTTTTGAAGCAAGCTGAAGAGTCCGCTTCGACTTACCAGATCAAACGCCTTTGTGAGGTCGACGAAAGCGATGTAGAGTGGCACCTGCTGTTCCTGACACTTCTCTTGAAGTTGACGTAGTGAGAAGATCATGTCCACTGTTGATAGGCCAGCCCTGAAGCCACACTGTGACTCTGGGCAGACTCGGGAGGCGAGGGCCTGCAGGCGGTTTAGAGCGACGCGGGCGAAAGCTTTGCCGACGATGCTGAGGAGGGAGATGCCCCGGTAGTTATTACAGTCGCTCCGATCCCCTTTGTTATTGTATAGTGTGATAATGTTGGCATCCCTCATGTCTTGGGGGATATAGCCCTGTTCCCAGCATCGACTTAGGAGGTCGTGCAATGGCTTTAGCAGTGCTGGTTTTCCGCTCTTCAGAACTTCTGGTGGGATTCCATCGCTACCGGGTGCCTTTCCGTTTGCAAGGCAGTCGATGGCTTTGCTTAGTTCATCCACGGTGGGTGTGGTGTCTAGCTCCTCCATGACAGGCAGATCTGGGATAGCGCCAAGAGCGACATCAGTCACAGTGTTCTGGGTTGCGTATAGCTCCAGGTAGTGTTCGGTCCACCTCTGCATCTGTTTTTCCTGGTCCTTGATGACCTCTCCTGTTTTGGATATAAGGGGGCGGTTTTGGAGGGAGTTGGGCCTATTGCCTTTTTGATGCCCTCGTACATCCCTCTTGCGTTTCCTGTATCGGCAGCTGCCTGGATGCTGCTACAGAGGTTCAACCAGTAGGAGTTGGCGCATCTGCGGGCGGTCTGCTGGGCTTTGCTCCTGGCTGTCCGTAGGGCTTTTAGTGTGTTGGGACTGGGCCTGGCCTTGTAGGCCAGTAGGGCTTTCCTTTTTACCTCGGTAACGGGTTTCATTTCCTCCCAGTGGGCCTCGTACCAATCGGCGTTTTTCCGCTCTATCTTTACATAGGTGGTGATGGCGGAGTTATATACGACATCGCGCAGACGCGACCACCTAGAGTCGATGGTGTCAACTGCTAACTTTCTTTCGCTGAGTGCAACTTCCAGACTGCTGATAAACTGTTGGTTTATTTCGGGATTTCTGGCACAGTTGATATTGATGCGTGGGCGACCTTTTTTCTTGGAGTGATGCAGTTTCTTCGGCGTTATGCGCACCTTGCTTGCCACGAGGGCGTGGTCCGTGTCACAGTCTGCACTGTGGTAGCTGCGGGTGAGGAGGATACTGTCGATGAGGACGAGGTCGAGTTGGTGCCAGTGGCGGGAGCGTGGGTGCCTCCATGACACCTGATGGATCTCTTTGCACCTGAAGAAGGTTTTGGTCACGCACAGGCCATGGTGGCACGAGAGCTCAAGCAGTCTCTGGCCATTTTCATTTATCTTTCCTCTCCCAAAGCTTCCGAGACAGGTGGGCCAAGCCACATGGTCAGCTCCTACCCTTGCGTTGAAATCACCAAGGAGATAAAGGCTATCGGTGCTAGGAATCTTCAATAGCGCTTCGTCTAGGGCCTGGTAAAATTGATCTTTCTCCTCGGCAGTGGAGCAGAGGGTTGGAGCATACCGCTGAATATGTGAGCTGGGCCAGAGGACGTTGACAGTCGGAGGATTAGTAATCTCTCAGAGCCGTCTGTTGGGGGCTCTATGAATCTGACAAGCGTGTTTTTCACCGCGAAGCCAACACCGTGTTGCCTCGGTTGGTCTGAGGACTTCCCTTGCCAATAGAATGCGTAGTTTGCTTCTCTGATTGTGCCGGTTTCAGCCAGCCGGGTCTCCTGTAGAGCGGCGATGTCGCTGTTTAGTCGTGAGAGTTCCCTGTCGATGACAGCGGTCTTCCTTGCGTCATCAATTTGCTGAAGGTCAGATGTGAGTCCGGTACACATGGTCCTGATGTTTCAGCTTGCTAATCGAAGAGCTGGAGGCTTCTTGCTAGTTCTTATCTTGAATTTGCCTGGTGCGTGTGTTTTTTGGCCCACTTTTTGAGAAGTGCATCTCTAATCCCCACGCACCCAGTAGGGCAGGTGAGCCATGGCGAGACAGCACCCAACTTGCTGGGGGCTGCCCAGCTTGAGGCGGGCGGTAGCTGTCCAATGAGGCGCGATGACCTCTCCCACCGTCGAAAGAGACCCCTCGCGCTCGTTTCCTTCGCCAATCGGATGAGCTTAGAACCGGTAACTGTCCCCTTCCGTGTTGTATCGACATCGTGCGACGACGCTGGAGTATCCTCTCCAGTTTAGCTACAGAGCCTGGGCAGGGTAATATGGAGGGATAGCTGTTGCCCGTGCAGCAGTCCCCCCTCTCCGCGCAACTGGGGGATCCAAGGGAAAGACAGAGTCGATACGGCTTGGCTTCAGCTGCACCGCAGGAGTTGCCGGCGTTGACAATATAAGGTCTGGCCGCCTTGGGGACTCCAGCTCCGGATTTCTTTTCAGGGTTTACTCCCTTAGCCTATCCTCGTAGGAGGTATGCCGCTAGGCAGCGGAGGTTTGAAAACAGAGTTTTCCTTCTCCTAGATGAGCTACCAACCGAGGTTGACGAGCCCCATCTGCCCGAAGCGGCTGGTTTTGAGGCGCCAGTGAACCGCCTTCGCCCCTTCTCCTGTCAGTGGAAACAGTTTCGCCGGGCTTAGTAGCTAAGCCGCACGAGAAGGCCAGGAGTTGGACTTGGTTGTCAGAGGCTATTTGAGACGCACGCCATTGGGAGCATTTTATTTGTTAGTGGGAGCTTATCCCCGCTACCAACCCCCCGGCAGTAACAACCTTATGCTAATGCTTAATAGATATGTTATAATTCATTAAACCTCTTTCGTAAATTAAAATGACTTGTTTATTATGCCAATGTTATGCTTTGATATTATGACATATTAGTTTGAATACAAACAATTGTATTATATTGTGTCGATTAAAATGTGCGTTAATTTGCGATTAAAATTTTTAATCATGCGTTAATTTCGATCAATTATTTTAATCGAACAGCAGCTCTAATATATATATATATATATATATATATATATATATATATATATATATATATATATATATATATATAAATACTAGCTGTACCCTGCAAAATCTTTGCATATAGTTATATTCCCTTAGGTTTGATCAGTAGGCTAGGTTATTTTTAGTTCCGGACAGATCCGATTTTTTTCCCCCTGATCTTTATTACTATTATTTACGTTTGACGATTTTAAACAGGAATACTCTTGTATTAATTATTTACTTTCGATTTAACGCAGAACCCACGCAGCTATTATTTATATAGATAATTTGGGGCTGTGGGCTTTCCGCTAAAATATTCTTATAGAGGGAAAAAGGGGGGGGGGGTATATTTTCGATTGATCATTTTTTTTTGTGTTCAATAATACATGAACTGTCCATAAATTAATAGACTGTTGTGTGTTTAAGTTACATTAGTTAATTATTGCTTGGTGAAGTGGTGTTGACTGACTTAATAGCCTTAGCAGAGACCCATCATAATTAGAATACAAATGAAACCATTGTTCAGCTTTTGGATGATGATATCTCACACATGTGTGCACATTTGTTGGACGTTTCTAAATTTAGAAATCATCTATTTCAAGAGACTATCGTGCCCCTGGCCATAGACCAAGCCAATGAACTCATTTAAATAGCAGATGCCATTTTAAACAGTTGTTACCAGATTTAGCATCTCAAGTGAAAATTGGCCACACAAAAGTCTCTGTTTAGTAAACCTGTCTTGAGATTTATTGTAAAGGAATGGACCAATGGTTGCCGCGTGCGGCTCTAATTGATTGATGAGTTTAATGTGGCTCCAAATGAAATCTCTACGTGGCTCCGAATGAACCTGTTTTATGTGGCTCCAAATGAACTTGTTTTATGTGGCTCCAAATGAACCTGTTTCACGTGGCTCCAAATGAACCTGTTTTATGTGGCTCCAAATGAACTTGTTTCATGTGGCTCCAAATGAACCTGTTTTATGTGGCTCTAAATGAGCCTGTTTTATGTGGCTCCAAATGAACTTGTTTTATGTGGCTCCAAATGAACTCGTTTCATGTGGCTCCAAATGAACCTGTTTTATGTGGCTCCAAATGAACTTGTTTCATGTGGCTCCAAATGAACCTGTTTTATGTGGCTCCAAATGAGGCTGTTTTATGTGGCTCCAAATGACAATGACATCTGACAATAAGGCTCGGGTTCATAATAGCGAGTCAAAACAGCGACCTCATGTTATAACGCGGTCGCCATTTAGACAATCGTTGTTATGACAGTCGCCATTCTGATTACGTCGCTCATTTGAAGTCGCTGTCATGACAGTCGCTATCCTTCCCGAACACCGACAATATTACAATATCTTATCAATGCAGACATTGGTGTGCGGTAAAAATGTCAACAGAAGTACCATACACTGGCCTTTGTATTCCGCGGAACACCAAACTTTGGCTTTCGTTTTTTTTTGCGAAATATATACAATATATCAGCGCAATGAAAGCTTGAACATAAATCGCCAAAAATGACTCACTTTATGAAGAAAAACCATTCACTAGCGGGCCATAGTCTGGGAACCACCATATCACAATAGACTCGTAGACATGGGGACGGGAAGGATGGGGGGGGGGGGGTAAAGTAGTAAAGAGAAGATTCATATTCAACTAACGCTCCATCTCAAACAAATGTTATCAGTTGTCATATATTTCGATTGTTTCTACAGCGGCGGTCAAATGTGGCGCTAGATGTGGGTCTAAATGTGGCTAAAAATGTGGGTCTAAATGTGGCTTCAAATGTGGCTCCAGATGTGGCTCCAGATGTGGCTCCAGATGTGGGTCTAGTTGTGAATCTTTATGTGGCTTCAAATGTGGCTCTAGTTGTGAGTCTAAATGTGGCTCTAGATGTGGGTCTAAATGTGGCTCTAGTTGTGGGTCTAAATGTGGCTCTAGATGTGAGTCTAAATGTGGCTCTAGATGTGGTCTAAATGTGGCTCTAGATGTGGGTCTAAATGTGGCTCTAGATGTGGGTCTAAATGTGGCTCTAGATGTGGGTCTAAATGTGGCTCTAAATGTGGGTCTAAATGCGTATCTTGATAAGCTTTGTATTGAACCAAAATGAGCCATCTATTTGATTTTATTACTTTTACTCAATCTCAATTAATAGACCATGTTTCTACTCTCTGGAAACTACAGCCGGAGTTGTGCTCTCACTGACCTCAAGCGTGGTAACTGTCCACAGCCCTATGTTAGCGTGGTCACTGTCCATCACTGTACTATGTTAGAGTGGTCACTGTCCATCACTGTACTATGTTAGCGTGGTCACTGTCCATCACTGTACTGTGTTAGTTTGGTCACTCTCCACTGTACTATGTTAGCGTGGTCACTGTCCATCACTGTACTATATTAGCGTGGTCACTGTTCACTGTACTATGTTAGCGTGGTCACTGTCCATCACTGTACTGTGTTAGTTTGGTCACTGTCCACTGTACTATGTTAGCGTGGTCACTGTCCATCACTGTACTGAGTTAGTTTGGACACTGTCCACTGTACTATGTGAGTGTGGTTACTGTCCATCACTACTATCTTAGCGTGGTCACTGTCCACTGTACTATGTGAGTGTGGTCACTGTCCATCACTGTACTATGTGAGTGTGGTCACTGTCCATCACTGTACTATGTGAGTGTGGTCACTGTCCATCACTGTACTATGTGAGTGTGGTCACTGTCCATCCCTGTACTATGTGAGTGTGGTCACTGTCCATCACTGTACTATGTGAGTGTGGTCACTGTCCATCACTGTACTATGTGAGTGTGGTCACTGTCCATCACTGTACTGTGTTAGTTTGGTCACTGTCCACTGTACTATGTGAGTGTGGTCACTGTCCATCACTGTACTGTGTTAGTTTGGTCACTGTCCACTGTACTATGTGAGTGTGGTTACTGTCCATCACTACTATCTTAGCGTGGTCACTGTCCACTGTACTATGTGAGTGTGGTCACTGTCCATCACTGTACTATGTGAGTGTGGTCACTGTCCATCACTGTACTATGTGAGTGTGGTCACTGTCCATCCCTGTACTATGTGAGTGTGGTCACTGTCCATCACTGTACTATGTGAGTGTGGTCACTGTCCATCACTGTACTATGTGAGTGTGGTCACTGTCCATCACTGTACTGTGTTAGTTTGGTCACTGTCCACTGTACTATGTGAGTGTGGTCACTGTCCATCACTGTACTGTGTTAGTTTGGTCACTGCCCACTGTACTATGTTAGCGTGGTCACTGTCCATCACTGTACTGTGTTAGTTTGGACACTGTCCACTGTACTATGTGAGTGTGGTCACTGTCCACTGTACTATGTGAGTGTGGTCACTGTCCATCACTGTATTATGTTAGTTTGGACACTGTCCACTGTACTATGTGAGTGTGGTCACTGTCCACTGTACTATGTGAGTGTGGTCACTGTCCACTGTACTATGTGAGTGTGGTCACTGTCCATCACTTTACTGTGTTAGTTTGGACACTGTCCACTGTACTATGTGAGTGTGGTCACTGTCCATCACTGTACTGTGTGAGTGTGGTCACTGTCCATCACTGTACTATGTGAGTGTGGTCACTGTCCATCACTGTGCTATGTGTGTGTGATCACTGTCCATCACTGTACTATGTGAGTGTGGTCACTGTCCATCACTGTACTATGTGAGTGTGATTACTGTCCATCATTGTACTATGTTAGCGTGGTCACTGTCCATCACTGTACTATGTGAGTGTGGTCACTGTCCATCACTGTACTATGTTAGCGTGGTCACTGTCCATCACTGTACTATGTTAGCGTGGACAATCGTTGTTATGACAGTCGCCATTCTGATTACGTCGCTCATTTGAAGTCGCTGTCATGACAGTCGCTATCCTTCCCGAACACCGACAATATTACAATATCTTATCAACGCAGACATTTGTAGCAATAAAGGAAGAGAAGAGCATGTCTAAAACGAAGTCGTCATCATAAACAATTGTCATCAAATTTACCGTCAGTTTTATTTACAAGCTTTTAATTAGTTTCACAGTCTGTGCGTCTATGGTTTCATGGGTTTATTTGTCTAGAAATCGTGTAATTCATTTTCGGACATGTTCTAATTTAGTAAATAAATTACCACTTTTAAAATTAAAGGCGTGTGTGTTAAAAATTGAATGAGCTAAATATGATTCTACATTATGTGATAAATAGCGATATACAGCTAGATGGGCGTGCAAGCTTTGAATTTTTTTAATAAAGAAAACTTACATAAATATTTGTACGGCTTTTTGTTTAAAAAAAACAACTTTTCAATGTAGTTTACGAAAGGTTTATTAATTTTTTTTGATTCCATTGTTCAAACATTTTTCGTAACTTTATTAATGCCGATTTCTGAATCACCGAATAGCAGAACATTATGAAGCCAATGCGTCGTCAAATACAAATACACTCAAATTAGTGTCATTAAACCTTACCATGTTACAAGCACGTATTTTATTACTGGAATGACGCAGACACCAACCTCGAGCCACAGACGGTGAAACATTGTTTTCATTATTGTTTACACACACATACACACACACGCACAACCACACACAAGCACCGGGGTCAGTTTCCACGTGTCCGGCGGGCGATGGCTGCAGATAAAGGTCACTGATAGTTTCAAAGACGACGTCATAGGTTACGGAGAGGGGACAGCGCATCCCCGCCCCCCAGCGCCGTAGGTCAATCCAGGGACTGGCTATTTCAAACAGTCACAAATATCCGCGGTATTCGTTTCCATTGTCCGATAAACAGATTACACTTATAAAACACAGATTACATTTACCTGTTGTTCTATAAACGAAGTTCTTTGTCTATCTAAGTTGTTGTTCTTAGTTGTTTTGTTGCTGATGACGCAAGGCTTTTATGTGATCATAGAATTGTTCACCAGAATCAATGTTACAATATCAACAGTTATAGAACAAAATTGACTAAAATGTTTCAATGGTATTTACGATGATAACGAAACAAAACTATCTTCTCATTCAGAAATGGCGTATGAATTACCACAAACGAGGTCATTCCCCGAGTTCTCTGGGGAAACAGTTCTGAGTGGGATATATATTTTAATGAAATAGTCTGTGTGTGTGTGTCTGTCTGAGTGGACTGTTTTAAATGAAATAGTCTGTGTGTGTGTGCGCCAGAGTGGACTCTATTTTAATGTAATAGCCTGCGTGTGTTGTGTGTCTGTGCGTGTTTGTGAAGGGCAGTTTCTTAAATTAAAACATAGGACACAGAACAACATATACTATTATGCATCAGATGATTTTAACGATGCAATATGTCTGTCTATCTATCTTTCCGTCCGTCTATCAGACTATATATATCTTTAATCATGTTTATTCTGTTTATTAGTATTAAACTTTCTTTCCCTCCCTAAGTCCAAGTGTCACGGCCCTACTCTACTACGCCCCGTACGTCTAAGCCTGGCTCAAGACAGTACCCTGCAATGCATTGGCGCAACCGATGTACGCGTCGTGCGGGTCCGGACCCTACCAAAAAATCAAGCCACTGGTTTTCTCGACCCTACCAAAATTTGGGGGCAGACATACCAATTTTCATCTTCCCTAATATATTGGACCCTACCAACTTCAACATACTGGTTGCGCCCATGCTGCAATGTTACTGTTTAGGGGAGGCAGTCAAGCGGAATTTGACTTCCATCGCTGTCATTAACTTGTAGTCTTGTTTACCTCACTCGACCTGGAAGTATCGCACTGCGTCCCGAGCAACGATCCATTGTTAACCGCGGCTCATGTAAATGCTGCATTCCTATCATATTTGCCAGACATTCTTTACCCTTATGTTAATCTAACGGCTGATTAGATTTTTCGTCTCTAGAACTTTGAACAGATACCGCCTTGGCATTTTGCCCGCTCGCATGCGAACTTCTTAAACCAGTCAGCGCAGTCGTGCTAATATCAAACTTGTGAAGACACTAGGAATACCCTTGTGGATCCAGACGTTATCACAACGGGAGATATTTAGTTGTGACAGAAAAGTACCCCGGAGTCAGATGTTTGTGGGGGAAAAATATCTGGATCTATATAGGAATCAGTAGAAAATTTCTCGGAATCATCCCATCGATGTAATTGTCGCAACATGTATGAAATGTGTTTGAAGTTATGTTAATGTTAATGGTGCATTCATCAAATTCCCTTGATATTAAACACGAAAAAATAGAAAACAAAAATCTCCATAGAAACATGAGTAAACTTGGTGCTTATTCGTTTATTACATGGACCTTTGATGGGGGAAGCACTTTGATCAAGTGGCGTAACTAAGTTGGGGGGTCGTCTGTCCCGAGGCGGTACTTGGTGTTATTTTGGTCATTTTCGACACTGGAAATGTGGCCGGGAAAGGGGAGTATTCTACGACAGGTAGCCCTTGGGCGCCACTTAGGATAGTTATGTCATTGATATGTTGTTGTTTTTCTTTGAGCAGAAGATGAAGATATTGTCAGGAATTACCGAACTTGCGTACAGATAGTCATGGATAATCTCTAACACAAGGTATATAATCTCTAACACAAGGTGTATAATCTCTAACACAATGTGTATAATCTCTAATACATGACAAAAGGGTTGTGTTTAATTTATCTCTGATCGAGTCTAGGTCTGGACTTGTCCAGTTGAAGTGGTCTACTAGTCTGGTCTAGACATGCCAGATTGAAGTTGTCCACAAGTCTAGACATGTCCAGTTGAAGTGGTCCACTAGTCTAGACATGTCCAGTTGAAGTGGTCCACTAGTCTAGACATGTTCCGCGGAACACCAAACTTTGGCCTTTGTATTCCACTAGTCTAGACATGTCCGGTTGAAGTGGTCCACTAGTCTAGACATGTCCAGTTGAAGTGGTCCACTAGTCTAGACATGTCCAGTTGAAGTGGTCCACTAGTCTAGACATGTCCAGTTGAAGTGGTCCACTAGTCTAGACATGTCCGGTTGAAGTGGTCCACCAGTCAAGACATGTCCGGTTGAAGTGGTCCACTAGTCTAGACATGTCCGGTTGAAGTGGTCCACTAGTCTAGACATGTCCGGTTGAAGTGGTAAACTCGCCTATGGAGATTTTCGGCTAAAAAGGGCAATATGAAAATTTTTTTGTAAAGCGGAAATCATGCTGGCCCTGTATTTTGTTTAGCTCTTCTTAATAAAGTCGTATTTTTTCTGGCAGGTAATTTCACCTGTGATAAACAGTTGACATGGGTGGTGTGCGGTAGAAATGTCAACAGAAGTACCATACATTGGCCTTTGTATTCCGCGGAACACCAAACTTTGGCCTTTGTATTCCGCGGAACACCAAACTTTGGCCTTTGTATTCCGCGGAACACCAAACTTTGGCCTTTGTATTCCGCGGAACACCAAACTATGGCTTTCGATTTTTTTTTTGCGAAATATAGGCCTATACAATATATCAGCGCAATGAAAGCTTGAACATAAATCGCCAAAAACGACCCACTTCATGAAGAAAAACCATTCACTAGCGGACCATAGACTGGGAACCACCATATCACAATAGACTCGTAGACTTTGAAAATTTCATGTATTACATGTCATAGTGACTGGTCCCATAATTCTGCAGTTATAATGCAATACTTGTATGTAAAGAAGATAAATTTTCATTGATTATTTCACACTTTACGTTTTGCAATGGTACATAAACAATATATCTAGTATTGATTAGTTTACACCTCAGTCTTGATCGATGTGAATAATTTACAATGAGCTTTAAGAATTTTATCAATGGAAATAGAAATGAACGTTGCTGAATCGAATTAAGACCAGGAGTCAATAAAAAGCTTTGACCTTTTAACAAATAGAAAGGCTGATTTTATCTTCATTGAGTTTACATATATATATATATATATATATATTGTGTGTGTGTGAGTGAGTGAGTGAGAGAGAGAGAGAGAGTGAGTGTACAATAAAAAAATTATACATAAAAATGCGGACGATTGCAAAAAATATTTGTTGATCTAATGAGCTAATTGCTACAAAACAACATCCGTTAGGAGCACTGATTGAATCGCCTGTCTGTAGCTAGTGGCAACACCTTTGTACTGCTGCATGCTCTAAACCGGTCAAGCGCAAAGTACAGCCCGCGGCCAAATACGGGCTGGTCTGGCTTTTGTCCGAACCACTCTACCCCCCTCTCCATTCCCTTATCTTTCGCAGGTCCACAACAATGTCTGAATATAAACATGCCATGCTTCTACTCCATCTGTCAAACGTTTGACTCAATATGGATCAGAATTGAAAAGTTTGCCCTCCCCCCCCTTCCCTTTCGCGTATAAACTCTAAATCAACAACAATAACCAAACAAACAAACCAGATATCATATCACCCACCAGACAGACTGAAAATTAGAAGCTGGTATACAAAGAAACGAATGAATGAAATGAAACAACTTTTTTCATCTTGAGGAATACAAGTTAAAGCCAAACAGACAGCGTGACATTTCAATGAGCATGGACAAACGCTACCGGACAATAGGCTCAAAACAAGAAACTTGCAACTTTCGATTTTTTTTAACTTTCCACTCCTGCCTTCCTTCTCCCCATTCTTATGTAGCATAAAATAGAGTCCAAATAGCCATACAATAGAGTCCAAATAAAGAATAGATGCCGCCAATGTCATAATAAAACACTGTCGCCTCTTTCATCAGAAGTTGCATATATTTTTTTCTCTTCAAAAGGTCTACTATTTTTATTTATCATTTCCCAGCTGCTCTCTCCCCAAGGAACGGGTTGTGGCACTTGTGGGTCATCTCGAGTGAAGGCACACTTAAGAAGTGGTATCATATAGCTCGAATGAACAAGTTTAAATGAACTTGAGAATGGGTTTTGAATGGGTTTTGATATAAAAATATTCCAAATACTAAATTCAAGTGTGGTAATTGTAGGTGGGGAGGAGGGGAAGCTCAAAGACTGTAGACGTGAAGGTACTGGGTTCGTTTAGCTGTCATGTCATCTTAACATGGACTTGTAGGATAAAAAATATCACCTTTTCATGGAAATGTATAACAAACATAAAACCTTATCATGGAAATGTATAATAAACATGTCACCTTAGCATGGGAATCCCCAAACACACTTAAGAATTGTTTCTTGACGTTGGTTAATGGTGGATGGGGGGGGGGGGTGCAGATTAAGCAATAGACAATAGTAAACAGTTCCTGGTAGAAATAGGCGAAAACTATTTCACTTGCACACAAAACTGTCCATCTTTAACTCTATAATACAACGTACAGAAAACAATTGGTGGTTACCTGCACGGGCATGATAAGACTACAGTTTGTTTATTTATGTTTTGTTAATATGTTGTTCGATTCTATTGAATTTTTTCACTCACTCTAGTTTTTGTTTTCTTTTGACTTCAAAACAAATATCCCACCAGATGACGAAACAGTTTTCTGAGTCGCGATTTTTGATTTTCTGTACATGTACGTTCTATTTAATAAAAAAAATGTGACCAGTTATCTACCCTGTTGTCTCCCAATGCGCCCCATCCAACCATCCGAATAACATTATCTCCCCTTAACCCCAAAGATTAAACAACCCACTTCTGTAATATTTCAACGGTGTTATGACAAAAATCTGACCTTCATCAGTTTTTATAAATGGTTTGATTAAAAAAAAATGATTAATTATTTTGTCTTTGCAAATGAAATTGTAAATAGCTAATTAAAAAACACACTGACAAAGAGTTTGATGTCACATATAATTAGCCCACAATGCATTAATAAACTATGTTTCCAAAGTGATAATTTGTTTAAGGTAAAACTAGACACTCGTATCGAAAGTCACCATCCCCCATCCATAGGATTAATCATCAAAACACGCCCAATGAGTCATTTGTTACAGAAAATATTGTACTGTCCGTCTGTACATGTAATTAGTTTTATTTCAATTTAATTGCCCTTAAAATTTAATCAGGGGAGGGTACTTAGATAAACACGCAAAGATCATCCCTTTGGGTATGCCCCTGTGTTATTGTTATGAAGGGGGAGTATTAAATAAAAAAAAACTTTGAAAATATTTGATCGCAGAGCTCCGCACTTAATGCTAATTCTGGAAACCCACGAGTGATGGGTAGCTGGATATCTTATACTCATTCAAAGGTTCAGAAACCCACGAGTGATGGGTAGCTGGATATCTTATACTCATTCAAAGGTTCAGAAACCCACGAGTGATGGGTAGCTGGATATCTCATACTCATTCAAAGGTTCAGAAACCCACGAGTGATGGGTAACTGGATATCTCATACCCATTCATAGGTTCAGAAACCCACGAGTGATGGGTAGCTGGATATCTCATACTCATTCAAAGGTTCAGAAACCCACGAGTGATGGGTAGCTGGATATCTCATACTCATTCAAAGGTTCAGAAACCCACGAGTGATGGGTAGCTGGATATCTCATACTCATTCAAAAGTTCAGAATAATTTTTTCAAATCGCAATGGTAACTATTTATTTTTTTGATTCATAAATGGTATAATTTTATTTACATTTACTAAGAGGGACCGAAATATCTACATCTATGGCTATGGAATCTATGACACAATATTTTCCCCAATTGCAATGGAATTGTTCACACAATGTTCCCATGTACTTCTTTGGGACCTACAACACACTATTCCGATGTATTTCTCTGGGACCTATGACACAATTTTCCCATGTAATTCTCTGGGACCTATGACACAATGTTCCCATGTACTTCTCTGGGACCTATGACACAATGTTCCCATGTAATTCTCTGGGACTTATGACACAATGTTCCCCTGTAATTCTCTGTGACCTATGACACAATGTTCCCATGCGATTCTCTGGAACCTATGACACAATGTTCCCATGTTCTTCTCTGGTACCTATGACCCAATGTTCCCATGTACTTCTTGTGCCATCCATGACACTATTTCTACATCTGAGTGTGCAAAGTCTATGGCCCCCATCCTTTCATTCACCAATACGCCTTCAGATGCAATAAACAAAAATGAATCAACAGCTTCTCCAGACAGGCTCTATTCGTCCACCAACGCTGGGGATTTTCTCTCCCCACACCCATAAACGTGACACTGACTAAATTATGCAGAAATGATATTAATGGTCAGCTCAGAATAGAATCGGTTCGCATTCTGGACTCGGACAATCAATGCTAACTTCTTGGCGTTTTTTGTTTTTGTTTTGTTTGTTGTTACTTGTCAGGACCATCATTATTTAAGTCATGGTCACACAGCCACTGATCATGTCGCGGGTCTTGTACTTCTGGGAAGGATGCATATTAAATTTTATTATTTATTATATTTTAGTAGAATTTTAGTATTATCTCATTCTCTTCAGAGTTTTAGTTTTAGTTCTTCTTATTTCAGTTTCCACAGATATTTGTGTGAAGTTACACATCAATTGATAGAATTAAAAAAAAAATCACTGAGAAAAGTTGGCTGATTGTTTTATGTTTATTAAATTACTAATATTCTTTTAACTTTTATAATGAAATATTTCCACAGTTCGCGCTTATACTATTGGTTAGATGACATAACGATAGTTATTTTAAGTTTAATCAAAACTATATATTGTCTGAAAAAGTACGTCCTTCCCTAATGAAATTAGATATTTGTCTTTCTATCGTCTGTCAAATCTACTTCCTATTGTGGCCAGTTAAATATACTAAAGATAAATTTTGAGGCCAAATATTCTATTTACATTAGTCAATTGCAGTTGCTAGGATACAGAAATTAACAACAACAGCGTGTTTCAGTATTGTGTTCTATTTTTACAAGTTTCTGTACGTCACATCTTTGTTGTTTTTTTTTATTTACAAATTAAAGGAAGTCTAAAAAAAAACTGAAAGAAAAACGAAAAAAAAAATTTGAATAAACATTAGGAAAGATAGTAGCCATCCATCAGTATGTCAAAAAAAAAAAGGTACCGTCTTTATTTACTAAACAATGATGAAGTATTATGGCAAGGAAGGTTTTAGTGGACAAACAGAATGAATGAATTATTTAAACTTGGTAACGAAGTTTTTATTGGACAAACAGAATGAATTAATTATTTAAACTTGGTAACGAAGTTTTTAGTGGACAAACAGATTGAATGAATTATTTAAACTTGGTCTAGACACTGCTCTAAAGGTTTCTTCCCAATTTTAAGACTTAGGAGAAAATAAATTACAAAATATCAACAGATAAATGTCAGGAAATTATGACAAAAATTAAGTCAATGTTTTTAGGCTTTTGTTTAAGTTCACTGTCTTTTTTACTGTCAACTTTACAATCCAATCTTCTCTTTGTAAAAATTTCCTCCGATTTATGTATTCATTCGTCGATTTTTTTTTTGTTTTTCTTTTCTTTTTTAAATGACTAAACAGTCATAGGAGGCGGAACAGTGTACATTCATAAGACGGTACAGTGTACATTCATAAGACGGTACAGTACACATTCATAAGACGGTACAGTGCACATTCATAAGACGGTACAGTGCACATTCATAAGACGGTACAGTGCACATTCATAAGACGGTACAGTGCACATTCATAAGACGGTACAGTGTACATTCATAAGACGGTACAGTGTACATTCATAAGACGGTACATTGCACATTCATAATACGGTTCAGTGCACATTCATAAGACGGTACAGTGCACATTCATAAGACGGTACAGTGCACATTCATAAGACGGTACAGTGCACATTCATAAGACGGTACAGTGCACATTCATAAGACGGTACAGTGCACATTCATAAGACGGTACAGTGTACATTCATAAGACGGTACAGTGTACATTCATAAGACGGTACATTGCACATTCATAATACGGTACAGTGCACATTCATAAGACGGTACAGTGCACATTCATAAGACGGTACAGTGCACATTCATAAGACGGTACAGTGCACATTCATAAGACGGTACAGTGCACATTCATAAGACGGTACAGTGCACATTCATAAGACGGTACAGTGCACATTCATAACACGGTACAGTGCACATTCATAAGACGGTACAGTGCACATTCATAAGACGGTACAGTGCACATTCATAACACGGTACAGTGCACATTCATAAGACGGTACAGTGCACATTCATAAGACGGTACAGTGCACATTCATAACACGGTACAGTGCACATTCATAAGACGGTACAGTGCACATTCATAAGACGGTACAGTGCACATTCATAAGACGGTACAGTGCACATTCATAAGACGGTACAGTGCACATTCATAAGACGGTACAGTGCACATTCATAAGACGGTACAGTGCACATTCATAAGACGGTACAGTGCACATTCATAAGACGGTACAGTGTACATTCATAAGACGGACTTATATCAGTTGAGGCCCTAGGCACTGAAGAAAATATTGAACCCAATAGAAAAAAGAGAGACAAATCAAAGGGGTTACAATTGGGCTTTGGGGGAGGGGGGGCTCTTAAATATTCGGGGGCCCTGGGCACGTGCCCGATTCGCCCTTCCTTAAATCCGCCTCTGTAGGTATGTGTACATGACAGGATATGACGAAAGTAAACAGCTAGTTAATATACGTATTTAAACAGAACAACATTTTTGTGAGATATTTGAACAGCATGCTAATAGGCTTGACGAGTTCTATAAGAGTAAAAATGTTTACTTTGTATCGTGGCTTTTCAAAACGAAAAACAGTTGACTTAAACAGGAGAAAGGTTTTTTTTTTTTTATAAATCAAAACATTGAGGCGGGTGAAGCTTTGAGTAAAGAAAAAGCAACAGTTTGTAATCGATACCTTGAAGAAACAGCAGAGTTCGTAATCAATTTGTTAAGGAAAAAGACAAGTTTGTAATCGATATGTTAAAATGATAGAAAATTTTCAAATCAATATTTCAAAGATATAGCAATAGTTTGTAATCGATATCAAAGAAACCTCAACAATCTGTAAACGATATGTCGAAGAAATGTCAAAAGTTTGTAATTGACATTTAAAATCAACGTTTGTAATTGTTATGTTAATGAATTTTGTTCTTTTATCTCATTAGAGATTTTTTTGTAATCATTTTGAGGCTTCTCCTGTCAAGGGATGCAGATAAATGAGGCCAATTCATACAAGAATCAAAGCATTGATTGTTCAAATACTTTGCCTCAAAATTATGACGACGCATCGATACATCTCTGTTAACGGTTTAATAAAATGCCAACAAAATTTAAAGAGCCCAATCAATGAAACCTGGTGATTTCTATCATGAGATCGGCGACAAACAGTCTTATGGTCATGCGCTCAACTGTCAACCTGAAGGACCCTAGTTATATCTCCTGTGGCGCCTCCAAGCCATTGCACTATCGGCTATTTTAGGGTTGAAATAATAGCACCATAAAAAACAGTCACCATAAGTGGTCTATACGATTTCATCTCATTTCGCACATTAAGAGGATGGGCACATATTTTAGTTTTATATAAATGAATAGATAGAATGTCATATTCCGGATTCAAGAATCACTCAATCGGGCTTAAGCTCATTTTAAATTTTGTCTTTTATTGGTCTTCAAGGACACTGTATCGGATACTTTACTACACTCCTCTCTTTGTCGCAAACAATCGCCGGATGGGTCAGTTTATTTGCCTGAGGATCCATTAGGTCTTTAATACTATTCTTTACAAAATTGTTTCATGCTCGGTGTGTGAAATGTGAGGGAGTTTCCCCAAGGAATCAATAGCCGGAAGCTTTATTTCTCCATTAACGGACAGTGTCCAGTATTCCCGCAAAAAGGATTATGGGAGGTAGCCATGAACTTGAATATCGTCTATTTGGTGTTCAGTGTGTGTGTGTGGGGGGGGGGGCTAGGAACGGATAAAAAGATCGGCTGAGGCCTAGGACACATTGGACTATTGGACCTCCCCCCCTCCTTTTAATAAAACAAATGAATGGAAAATAAAGTTACATGTGTAAAACTGGAGTTTTGTGAGGTCCCCCCCCCTTTATAAATTGGGTCCCCCAGGAGACCATCGTGTGAGACCACCACCATGTGACACCATCGTTTGAGAACACCACGGTGTGAGACCACCACCGTGTGAGACCACCACGTGACACCACCGTTTTGAGACTATCGTGTGAGACCACCACCGTGTGAGACCACCATGTGAGACCACCGTGTGACACCACCGTTTTGAGACTACCGTGTGAGACCACCACCGTGTGAGACCACCGCGTGAGACCACCGTGTGAACCCACCGTTAAATCCAACTCGGGGGGGGGGGTTAATGAATAGATAAATCACAGTGATTAATACAACCTTGAATTAGGTTTTTAAATACAAAACATACAATAAAAACATTAATAAAAAAAATGGAATCAATATTTACTAGTGCATTAGGGTGACTCAAACAACAGAAAGCGACAAGATAAAAACAAACAAAACAAACAAATTCACTAAATTTAAAAAAAAAAACAACAACATAAAATCAAAGGAAAAATAACATCTAATAACCTGCAATTTAAGGTCCTAGAAATTCCCTTTTTGCAATTTAAAATAAAATATATTTAAATAAAAATCAATCAAACTGGGTTACCGGGTGAGTTGTAAAAAGGTCAAGGACAGAAAAATGCGTTTAGGATTTATAAACATTGACGAAGTGAAATTTATATCTATAATATATTAATGTAGAATAACTATACCGATTCACGCGTCTTATAATAGAAAGTACATTTTTAAACTCAGTTCGGAATATATACTTTTGATTTTTGAAAAAAAAAATATTTCTATGAACATGTCTAAATAACTGATGACATGTAAAGATAGTTTTAGCCAACAACTACTTTTAACTTTACTACATCTTTCTCTCATCTACTATCTACTAACATATTCCTAACTTAATGAATAAAGGTCGGGAGTAGGGGGTGATTAGCAGGCATCAAATCCTAGTTGGGAGCTTGGCTTAACCATGACCTTGGGAAACGTTGCATGGTCAACTAAGATGTGTCACTAGTTTTGGAGGAGAAAGTATACCTGCCGGTGTAGAGAAGGGATGGCGGAAAAGGTGTTGGTAAATTCTAAACGCTACAGCAAGCTACCACATAACTTTTGTCAATTCCGTTTTATTTTAACAATTTCATGAACTAGCTTAGTTATCCTTTGACTATAGACCATACGCGTGTCACGGACTAAACTCCCACGGACTAAACCCCCATCAGACAAAACCCCCATCAGACAAAACCCCCATCAGACAAAACCTCTAGTAGACAAAACCTCTAGCAGACAAAACCTCTAGCAGACAAAACCCACAGCAGACAAAACCCCCAGCAGACAAAACCCTCATCAGACAAAACTAGTAGACAAAACCTCTAGCAGACAAAACCCCCATCAGACAAAACCCCCAGCAGACAAAATCTCTAGCAGATAAAACCCCCACCAGACAAAACCTCTAGCAGACAAAACCCCCATCAGACAAAACCCCCATCAGACAAAACCTCTAGCAGACAAAACCCCCACCAGACAAAACCCCCCATCAGACAAAACCCCCATCAGACAAAACCCCCACCAGACTAAACCCCCATCAGACAAAACCTCTAGCAGACAAAACCTCTAGCAGACAAAACCCCCACCAGACAAAACCCCCATCAGACAAAACCCCCATCAGACAAAACCTCTAGCAGACAAAACCTCTAGCAGACAACACCTCTAGCAGACGAAACCCCCAGCAGACAAAACCCCCAGCAGACAAAACTCCCATCAGACAAATCCCCCAGCAGACAAAACCTCCAGCAGACAAAACCTCTAGCAGACAAAACCCCCAGCAGACAAAACCCCCAGCAGACGAAACCCCCAGTGGCCATATCCCACATAGGACAACCCCCCCTCCCCCCACTCAACAGAACTCCTACTTTTATAATACACTCTATTATTTGTCCCTCATTTTTATTTTCAAAAATGTAATTTATAATACCTGGATGTAAATATATACAAAAATAAGTATTTTTAAGTGAATTGTTTTTTTCAAAGTACTCTACAATGGTCAAAAGTCAATCCCTTGTTAACTTTACATCAACAGGTAAGTAAAAGAAAAAAAAGTAATAGTTATCCCAAGGTCAAGACTGACCGTATCTTAATTCTACCACGCCCGACATGCCTATTGATGTACTGTGTTGACACCGACATGACCTCTTATATCGACACACATTTCCCTTAGCCCATGGTCAAGATTATATTTTTAGAAGTATCATTAATATCGACTTCGATCTTAATATTTGGGGGGGGGGGTTGTCCGCTGGGGATTATGTCCTCTGGGGGTTTTGTCCACTGGGGGTTATGCCCTATGGGGGTTTTGTCCATGGGGGTTTTGTCCGCTGGGGGTTTTGTCCTACACCCGTGTGTCAGTTAAACTAAATTAAATTTATTTCCAAGATTAAAAGATTAACATCGGCATGTAAGTTTTAAAAAAAAATTCTTTATTTGAGTGACATCGTCTGATACAGTCAAGTAACGGCTCGCAGGCTTTAAGCAAAGTGGAAGTCGTTATTGGTGTCATTCTTTTATTATTTATCAACGACTTACGGGGTGGTAACGATGACTCGTAGAGTAAAAAAGGAAAATAAATAAATAAACAGTCCCATAGTGGTAGACAATTTTTGTTTGTAGTTGGGTGACTATAGCGTGACGTATGATACAATCCTTATCAATCATTGATTGAATGAATGGTCGGATGACAAACTGGTTGGACAAACAGGTCACTTGATTGGTTGATTGAGTGGCTGAATGTTTGATGGGTTGTTTATGTGACTGAATGTTTGATTGGTTGACTTTATTTATAAATGTTGGTGGAGTGTCCTGCCTGACTTGTATAATGATTCATAATTTGGCTTTATTAGTTACACTGTTGATATTTAGGGGGTCCTATAAAAAGAACCTTTGGGAACCCTGAAAAGATTTGACTACACGATAATTTGGCAACGGCCTTTGACAAGGAGGGGGCTGGGGGTCTACGCCCACTGAGGATACATTAGTATTATTTACATCAAACATTTAACGAAGGCATTTCCAGAAAATTATTTCCCACTGTATACACAAATATTGTGCCGTTATATTTACATTTTGTTTTTTTTTAAATTATATTTTCAGAAGATATCCGTCCTGGTTTCAGTCCTGACCCTGACAGCCCTATCCCTGGAACGGTGGCTTGCCATTTGTCAACCCCTCATGTTCAGGCACACCTCTGTCCGGGCCAAGCGCGCGCTGGCCATCGTCTGGTTCGTCTCGTTGGTCGCCGCAGTGCCGGACGCCATCTCTCTGGACATTCACGAGGCGTCCGACAACTCGACGCTAGAGGGGAACAGCAACGTGACCCTCGATCACGTGTCCTGCGCCCCCAGCTGGACGGAGCTGTCGGAGACGATACAGTTGTGGGTCATGTTCGTCATTTTTTACCTCGTGCCCTTAGCCATCATGACCTTCACCTACATCAAGGTCGCTTTATGCCTGTGGAGATCTGGCTTCAGCAACGATAATGATGGTAAGCTTCTTTATCAGTAAGATTGTAGTCAAAGCAGACCACGTGACATTCAATCGGCACATTGGTGTTAAACAAAAAACAAGAAGGAAAAGTAATTAACTGTCAGATTAGGATTTACCACAGAGAGGCTGATGGGACATTGTCTAGCAGCTGATTGGTTGAAGAATCGGAAATTCATGACCGGAAGATTGATGGTTTGGTTGGGAAAAGGAGGGGGAAACAAATCTAATTACTTTATCATCTAGAAATTACTTATAACGAAAAGCAGATTTTAAAAGATGCACGTTAATAGCTTTTGCTAGAAAATAATAACTACATTTCAGTTTGAAAGCATACAAACAAGCTTCAATTGAAACAGTGTACATTCAATACATAGTATTTGTTGTGGACTATATCTAGGCATATACAGCAAGGAGAAAAAGTGAAATTCTTCATATATATATATATATATATATATATATATATATATATATACAAACGAAAATATAACTCTACAGACATGAATAAAAACAATGAAATGTTATATTTTAAATATACAAATTGGTATGGAGTAAACTGTGTAGAACTATCTAAGTGTGAATCTTCATATATATATATATATATATATATATATATATATGTATATAAAGGTTAAATCCCAGTGATTCCAGTCACCTACATATTTCTCCGTGGTCTCTCCATTGCTATTGCACCCACGGCTATGGTGGGTTTATAAAAAAAGCTACTACAAAAAAAAATCCAATCCCTTTATTGGTTTATAAAGACTTTAATATTTATAATTACGGTTAATTTCATGCTTTATTTAGCTCTCAGAATGTCTTCGTTTTATACAGTTCGTTAATGATTGATCTGTTTAAACCATGATGAAGTCTATTATAACTGAATCTCTTATTGTTCCATACTGTACACCATCAACAGAGGCCAGCGCTAATGTCCCTAGAGCCCAAGTGCTACTCAGACGTAAAAAAGCCAAGATGTTGATTGTCGTTGTGGCTCTGTTCGCAGTTTGCTATTTGCCCGTATATGTATTGTTTTTATTAAGGTAAGAGAAATTTAACTCATGTTTTGCTGCGCCAATGTATGAATGTATGAATCATTTAAAAGTAATTGTTCCTCGAACTCCACAAACTAACAAACAAACAAAAAAAAAATAATAAATAAAAGATTGATAAAATACAAGAAGATTTTTCTAATCCAATATTTGTTCAGCTTTCTAATCATTTTAACTATCATCTCTTCCACGCCCAATTACGATGTCTTATTATCGATTATACTTTTTTTTAATGTCATGGTACGCTTCATTTACTGTACAAGAAGACTTTTACTGGTAATGTTAGAGTACAACTTTAACTCTTTCTTTTTTTGCCAGACTTGTTCATTCTATTGTTGGGCATTCCTAAAAAAAAAATAATAACTTATGAAAAAAAAAGTAATTTAATTGAGTAAAACTCATTTAGGGTAACATTATTTTAGGATTAAGAGAAAAGTTATACAAATGTAAACAATCGAATTGATAGGCAAATTTCTGGGTCTAGGTGTGTTTATTTATCTTAAAACACAACTTATTTAAAGAAGGATTTGCTAGCGTGATTTCATGTAAATAAAAAGTAATCAACTTGCAGTTTGTATTAGCACTAAAATAGCCTACACATATTTCAAATTTGTGCGGTTAATATGTTTTCTTAAAAGAAGCCGATATATTTGATAAAAATGCAACCCCTTGGGAAACCCGTGTGTCGCGCGACCCATAACCCATAAATTTGATGTGACACACACACACACATGTCACTATGAACTAAGAAACGGTAGGAAGCAGTTGTTATAGCCCTACATAAATCTGTACAGCTCCAGATGCATTGAAGAGGTAGGTGTGTGTGTGTGTGTGTGTGGTCTGGGAGCGAGCGGTCAACCTTTCAAAGGGGATACAATTTATCAAATTTTTAATTAAGAGTGATGACCGCTTGTAGAGACGGAACACGCAATATATCTAGCAAGGACAATCTTTGAGATCATGTCGATCGTGATCTATTGGAATACGGTAAAGATCACGTTGACCTCGAGAAGGGTCGGCCAATCTTTGTAAAGCCGCGGGCCACAATTGGCTTTTTAGTATGAGAGAAGAGCCAACGACGAGCATACGAGTTGTGTGTTATTTGAACCGTATTTAAAATTTAAAAAAAAATCAAATACATTTGTTCAGTGTACAAAGTGTACAAAGTCGTTAATTTGTCATGTGTAGGCCTATACCTAGATGGACACCCACGTAGTATTTACAGTTGTGATAATGTATATAAATATGCGTATGATAATCAGTTAGTTATAATTTCTCGAAGAACTCAATACACAGTTGTTTTTTTTTATTTCAAATGAACATTTATTATATTTTATTTTATTTCATAAATTTATACAAATTTCGAAATTCTACTCTATTAATAGATTAAGTTGATGTTTTACCATTTTAAAGTGCTATATATTTTTAGAGCATTTTCGAAAAAAAATGCTCTATTGTTTTAAAAATATGACCTTTAGATATAACAAAAAAAATATGATTCACTTATTTAAAAAAATAATCATGTCAAAGTATATTTATATCAACACTTTGTTGCCATTGGTTACGCGTGACGTGTTTAGCCTTTTTTTTAAAAACTGTTTGTCTATGTATACTCTCCACACCTTTATGTTATAGACACAACATTTGTGTCGTTAGACACAATAATACTTTCCGCGTATTAATACAGTATTAGATTGAAAGCTTTTCGGGTAAATACGGCGTTACATTGAAAGCTTTTCGCAATCTTTTGTGTCATAAACACGGTTCTGGTAAGAGACAGGAATAAAGCTGTTCTAGCATTTATAAATATTTCATCTTTTTTTTTTTCAATCCTATGCAAAATTCACTTCCTTCGAATATTTTACCGTTAAATAAATAAGCCAAAAATAATAATAAAAAAAAACCTCTATCAATGGAAAACGTCATAATATGTTCTTAGATGATTGTAAAGCCAGGCTTTTGACTTGTGTGCAGTTTATCTTTTATGTAGCGGCTGAATTTGCATATCTGTTTCATCTGGGATTGTTGTCTCTGATCAACCCTGGCTCGCTCGCTCATCACGCGAGTAGATCAGTTCAATTGTGTGATTCCCCCTGTTCCCCATACCTTTAGTGTGTGTGCCTTTGTCGTTAGATCACAACTGATCTACGGCGATATTAAAAAAAAACTAAAAAAAAACAACAAAACAAATAGCAACACACTCACGCGCAAAAGTTAAAACTACTCACATGATGTGCCTTATGCCATCAGCTCTACTGATTGACCGCATTCAAAGAGTGATGTTTATTCCTGAACAAATGTCCCCCATGGGAACGGTTTGAATAAATGGCAGAAAACAGGAAGCAGATTTTACAACTGGCCAGATTTAGAAACACTATAAATTTAAATAAAAATTGTGGCGGGAAAATACCGCTATAAATGAAGGACGTAAACAGCTTTGTTTAATCTAGGGTGAGTAATGTCCAGTTTGGTGATTTCTTCAGTTTAATGAGCGTAATTTACTGTATATTGATGTCCAAGATATGATGGCCAGTCACAACAATAACGTGTAGTCCAATGATTTTCAAGATTTGATGTCCATAATGCTTTGGTGATAATCGAAACCACACACACACACACCTTAATATTAAATTTTATTTTCATCTGTATAATATCTTCGTTCATTAATTTTCAGGTTTATTTATTATTGTTTTTAGATATTAAGGAATTTGATTTAATGTAATTTAAAAAAAATATATATTATTATCCTAGTCCTGGCGTCGGCCAACATTTCCAATCGAGGGCTACAATGGGTTGTTAACTTTGACAGAAAGGCCTGTCTAGGAAGAGCAGATATTGGACCAAAGGGTCGGCCCTAGAGCAGATATTGGACCAAAAGGTCGGAATAGATCAGAGATTTGACCAAAAGGTCTGACCTAGAGCAGAGATTTGACCAAAAGGTCTGACCTAGAGCAGAGATTTGACCAAAAGGTCGGAATAGATCAGATATTTGACCAAAAGGTCTAACCTAGAGCAGAGATTTGACCAAAAGGTCGGACCTAGAGCAGAGATTTGACCAAAAAGTCTGACCTAGAGCAGAGATTTGACCAAAAGGTCGGAATAGATCAGATATTTGACCAAAAGGTCTGACCTAGAACAGAGATTTGACCAAAAGGTCGAAATAGATCAAATATTTGACCAAAAGGTCTGACCTAGAGCAGAGATTTGACCAAAAGGTCGGAATAGATCAAAAGGATATTTGACCAAAAGGTCGGAGGTCTGACCTAGAACAGAGATTTGACCAAAAGGTCGAAATAGATCAAAAATATTTGACCCCAAAAGGTCGGACCTAGAGCAGAGATTTGACCAAAACGGAATAGATCAGAAATTTGACCAAAAGGTCGGACCTAGAGCAGAGATTTGACCAAAAGGTCGGACCTAGAGCAGAGATTTGACCAAAAAAGGTCTAAGGTCGGAGCTAGAGCAGAGATTTGACCAAAAGGTCGGACCTAGAGCAGAGATTTGACCAAAGGGTCGGAATAGATCACAGATTTTACCAAAAGGTCGGACCTAGAGCAGAGATTTGACCAAAAGGTCGAACCTAGAGCAGAGAGAGCAGAGATTTGACTGGCATGACGACATGACAAAATGTGAATAAACTGGTCTGAACAAGGGATTAACAGACATTTAGGCTAATACTGATATTGTAACAGTGACAAATAACGCATCCATTAACTCAACTGTCTTATTTCTTGCGTCTTGTGATAGAATACAATATGGTAGGCCAAACTAAATGTAACTATTGGGGTTTTTTTTTATAAAAGCTTAAATACTGGAAAGAACCGCCATTTTAATTAATTTAACAGTTTTTAGTGAACAAAAAAAAAAAGAAAATTAAAGAAAAAACAAGCTCATTGCGAGCAGAACAATTGCCACAGAAGAGCCACAGTAGAGCCACAGAAGAGCCACAGTAGAGCCAGGAAGAGCCACAGTAGAGCCACAGAAGAGCCACAGTAGAGCCACATCGCTTCAAAGAATTGCATTTTGCCAGAAGTAGAGTATCTGAATACAAATAATAAATTACATATGTGTCGAATACTACTGGGCGTTAATTTCGATAGAAAAATATTTTTAATTACTGGTTAATTTTTGTAATCGAAAAATGTTAAACAAACATCATCTCTATTATAATATATATATATATGTTGAGATCGGACCCCCCTCCTCCCACCACAGTACCCCATATTACGTCCCCACCCTTAAGCACAGTTTAAAGTGACCGAAATCAAAGCCCTGTCAGGCTTCTGATGTCCGTAACGCCCTCCCCTATTCTTTTCCCGGAATCGAGCACCACTGGACTCTGGTCAAACCTCCGAGTCAGGCTTTGATTGTGTAACGCCCCCGCCCCCGATCTCCTCCCGAGATCAAAGCCCTACTGGACTCAGGCCGAAACACCCCTCCCCCATCCCCACCCACCAGATCGGGGACCAAAAGTTTTTAAGTTAGTTTTAAGTCAGTGTGTTGGGTTAGTGTTAGATTTGAGTTTAGACAGAGATGTAGAAGAGAGCATAGTGTTTAAGGATGTGTATGAGATAGTCGTGCAGTCACGAGTAGTTTAAATAAAGTTCATTTAGTTTATATTTCAAATCAATAAGCGTTGATCATCTGTTGATATACCTGTGTGTTTCACTGTGTGTTTATTATCTACAAAGAGCCCGCAACAATATATATATATATATATAATATGTTAATATGCAAACTAGGCATCATTGCACTTGCTTACAATTCCTTAACATCGGGTTCCTCAAGATTTGAAACCTAAGTCACCGAGCGGGCGCACTCACATTACAGATTACAGCCAAGCGCACCAATATTTCATTTAGCAGGAATGTGGGAGTCTCGTTTATCCATTCAATGCGCGTCACTAATTAGATGACGAGGAAATTTGGCGGTTTTGCCAGAGGGTAGGTGGCGACATCTACCCGGGATATCATTGCTGCGCCAAGCGCACCAATATTTCATTTAGCAGGAATGTGGGAGTCTCGTTTATCCATTCATGCGCGTCACTAATTAGATGACGAGGAAATTTGGCGGTTTTGTCAGAGGCAGGTGGCGACATCTACCCGGGATATCAGGCCACATGCAACAGGACGTGTGGCACAGACAGAGCTTACACCACACGTAACTGGTGGTCACCGGAGCCGCTAAGAGAGAC
>JAGDYQ010000094.1:2026399-2072952 GCA_021962125.1 Bulinus truncatus
AGAGCGATTCATGTTGTCACAGTGATATTGAGTTGATATTGTTATCCTACTGCAAATTGTATGTTCATTTCACATGTTCTGGATTGAATCATCAATTTCTGGGCTAACAATTTGATTTCACTATGTTTTAGAATGATGACCTCCTGAATAATGGACAGACACCAAGAGGTAACTGATAACATATTGTACCATAAAATTATGTATACATACTTTGAAGAATTTCCGTGGTATTTTTTATTTTCTTGTTGTTACTTTTTAAAATGTTATTCTGACCACAGGTCAACCATGTTTACATACTTTGAAGAATTTCCGTGGTATTTTTTTATTTTCTTGTTCTTACTTTTTTAAAATATTGTTCTGACCACAGGTCAACCTTACTCCCAGTTCAATAACGGAATGTTCGGACAGACCTCATACCCGTGAGTAGAACGCAATGTCGATAAAAAATCCTAACGAATGTGACGTTTAAAATATGAATCTCTCAACCAATGAAAAATACAAAAATTCAACCAGTTATATTTGTTTCATTTCTGTGTGCCAGGGCTGGATTTATCCAAGATCCAATCGTCATCAGCCAGGGTGGTAATGTTTACTCTGGTGTTGTTAGAGATTTGTCTGAGATTGACCTGAGAGGACGCGGTGTTGCAGTAAGTGTGTTACAATGTTTACATGTCGTAATGAATGTTGCTCGTAGAATCCACAGCTCAGTGGTTCTCAGATTTATTTCACCTTCATTTTGTATTTCTCGAGACCTGTTTGTTGTCTTCAATGAAATGGCCCGCCAGCCCCGTAGCCAAGGGGGGGGGCACTGGGGGGATTGCCCCCCCCCCGCTAGGTGTGGAGTGCCCCTCCCCGCTTAAAAAGAAGAAAATGAGGAAAAAATAAAGAAAAAGTAAATAAACTGAGAAGGTACCCCCTTGCTGGGTATTGGTGCCCCCCTGCTTACTTTGACCTGGCTACGGGCCTGGGCCTGTGGCCCGCTATCTTATTTGAAGATTTAGAGATTTTTGTGCTGGTCCCTTACCTCCCCTCCAAACAAAACATAGCCAAGGGTCAAGGGGTCATGGAAACACCATTGATGATTCTAACAGGTGACGTTGTTGGAACTTAAACCAGGAGATTGCATCTTGTCTATGGGGGGGGGGGAGGGGGTAGGGATAGTTCTTTAGTACAAGTCACTCATTGATATTGTAAAAGTTCTCAATGTCAGCCAAACATCAATAAAAAAAAATGTTTTATCTTTAAAACTCTAAGGAGACCAAATTTACTGCTAGTTAAAGAAAAAAAAAAGATTTTGAAACGACGGAATCATGATAAAAAAAACATTTTCAGAGTCAGTGTCATTGTTAGTGTCAGTGTCATTGTTAGTGTCAGTGTCATTGTTAGTGTCAGTGTCAGTGTTAGTGTCAGTGTCATTGTCAATGTCATTGTTAGTGTCAGTGTCATTGTCAGTGTCATTGTTAGTGTCAGTGTCATTATAATCTTTGATGTTCGCTTGCGGCTAAATGACTAAATGTCCCTCCCCCCCTCCCCCAAGCCAAACAAGAGAACTCTCAGGCCCACAGGCCAAATGCAGCCCGTCCGTTTGTTTACGTTTACACTTAATTTCAAATATTTCAATACACATCTACCCAACTGCTTTTCGTCAGGATCTTCTTTCAAATTTAAGAAACCAATGTAGCCCGCGATTAAAAAAAAAAGTCGGCCAACCTATGTCCTAATTAGAAGTATGGAAGGAGAGCTTTTCAGGGGTCCCAGACTTCCTAGCAGCGTCTCTGGGGTGAGGGGACATGGTATTACATGCAATTATTGATATATGGCATCTAAATTTTGAATTCAAGAATAAAAAAAAATAAGATGCCAGTATACAATATATCTATGAGGAAATAGATGTTTTACTTCAAAAGTCTCAGTGTTTTAATGTCAACTGTGATTTGAGTGAGTTCTGTACGTATTTTAAATCAACAGATCTGTCTGGACTATCTCTGCCAACGGCCAACCACAACTTGCTGCTCCATTGTTAAAGACACTGCCCCGGCTACCGAGTCTGTGGGCCCGCCCAGTTATGGTTAGTAGATGTTTGATTTGAAACATATGACTTGATAGAATGAATTATCTCATGATGTAACGTGTTGTATAATTAATGTTCTCAGTTATCACTTGTTGATTTAGCAATTAGTCAGTAAATGTTTATATATTCCTCTTTTATTCACTTTATTTGGTTTATTTACTTTGTTAAAGTTGGTCCAGTCTCTGGAACTTCAATAAAAGGATATACAGGTGGTGAGTTGGTTTTTTTTATCATTGTCTGTGTTTCGTTCTGCATAATTATAAACCTTTTGTCATGAACTCAACCGGTTCGTTGTCTGTGGTACACTTGGTTTGGTGTCTGTGGTACAACCTACTCGTTATCTGTGGTACAACCTGCTCGTTGCCTGTGGTACAACCTGCTCGTTGTCTGTGGTACAACCTGTTCGTTGTCTGTGGTACAACCTGCTCGTTGTCTGTGGTACAACCTTCTCGTTGTCCGTGGTACAACCTGCTCGTTGTCTGTGGTACAACCTGCTCGTTGTCTGTGGTACAACCTGCTCGTTGTCTGTTATTCATTATTTTAATTACTTTGGTTCCATGTCATTTCCTTCATTATACTCACACATGTTAATGCTGTCATTAAATGCACATATGTCCATTATATCCATCATTATACTTACACATGTCAATTTTATCACTATATGCACATATGTCCATTATATCCATCATTATACTCACACATGTCAATTCTGTCACTATAGGCACATATGTCCATTATATCCATCATTATACTCACACATGTCAATTCTGTCACTATAGGCACATATGTCCATTATATCCATCATTATACTCACACATGTCAATTCTGTCACTAATGGCACATATGTCCATTATATCCATCATTATACTCACACATGTCAATTCTGTCACTATAGGCACATATGTCCATTAAATCCATCATTATACTCACACATGTCAATTCTGTCACTATATGCACATATGTCCATTATATTCAGCATTATACTCACACATGTCAATTATGTCACTATAGGCACATATGTCCATTATATCCATCATTATACTCATACATGTCAATTCTGTCACTATATGCACATATGTCCATTATATCCATCATTATACTCACACATGTCAATTCTGTCACTATATGCACATATGTCCATTATATCCATCATTATACTCACACATGTCAATTCTGTCACTATAGGCACATATGTCCATTATATCCATCATTATACTCACACATGTCAATTCTGTCACTATAGGCACATATGTCCATTATATCCATCATTATACTCACACATGTCAATTCTGTCACTACACTCATCTTTGTTGATTCTACTCAGGTACTGGCACTGCTGTCGCAACCGCCACTGCTGGAGCCGGCACTGGTACCGGAGGATCAAGTCTCTTTGGTGGAACATCTGGTGGATTGTTCTAGACAACATCTGGTGGATTGTTCTAGACAACATCTGGTGGATTGTTCTAGACATTGTACAAATAGCGCTGGACTGTGAACAGTCTGATAAAAGCTCAAACAATATCTTACAGAACTGAGTGAAATAAATTATAATCTAGATACCATATCTTATGTTTGTTTATAACCTATTGTCTATATGTTTATTTTTTTTTTTTTAGAATATTACAGTAAAACAATAAGGCCTATATGCTGGTCTCAACAAGTTGTAATTTAATAATAAATATGTTAATTTACTGTGGACTTTTTTTTATAATTGGGAAATATGTGTTATGTTTGTATATATGTATAGATAGACATGTTGCATAGCTAAATATATTGACACATGAAAGTTGTAATCGTACATTTGAGTTCTTGTGTTTGTCTTGTACAAAAAATATTCACTGCCTGTGTGTGTATTTTAAAATGCCACCATAATTCGTCTTTGTTAACAAACTAAAAGAAGTCATTCAGTTAATATGTTGGTATATACAAATAAGCAAGAATAGTTAGAATGTAATTTACGTTGTTATTTTGTAAAAAAAAAGAGTGGAAAATAGTAAACTAATTGCAACCAATAGAATCTTGACAAACAGTTGATGCTGTCCCCTTCCCACCCCGGTGGTCACTGCTGCACACCTCCCCACACCAAGACATCGTACTTACTTACTTAATCCTCTGACTCCACGTGGGAGCATAGGGCCTCAACAACGCTCCTCCAGCGGACTCGATTCTGGGCGTCTCTCTTCACCTGAGCCCACGTCCATCCAACTGCGTTCATCTCTCGCTCAGTGCAGCGTCTCCATGTCTCCTTTGGCCTGCCTGCTCTTCTCTTTCCCTGCGGATTCCACTCTAGCGCCTGCCTTGTGACATAGTCTGGGCTCTTGCGCAGAGTGTGGCCTATCCAGCCCCATTTTCTCTTTCGGACATCGTGCTATATTTAGCTTTATTTTATCGAGAAGGGAGAAACAGCAGAAATAAATGCACCCCCCACCCCCAAAAATTTTAGAGGACATTTTAAAAGTTTGCTTTTATTTTCAAAAATAAGAATATGACTATGTATCATACACTGAGTTACTATACTGGATTCCTGGAGAACATACCAGATAAAATAAATTGACAAACAAAACATTTCAGGAAAACAGCTAATACGTTTACTGATGCGTTGAAATGTATGATCTGCACTAATTGTGTGAAGTTGGACATAGCCAGTGTTTTTTTTTTGGCTGTTTCATTCATTGAAGCAGATCAGGATAACAGATGATTGAAATAGATCAGCCTACCAGATGATTGAAGTAGATCAGCCTACCAGATGATTGAAGTAGATCAGCCTACCAGATGATTGAAGTAGATCAGCATAACAGATGATTGAAGTAGATCTGTTTAGTTGAAATTAATTTAAATGAGACTGACATTTTGTTTTATTCATCTCTGTTATTCTGTCAATCCTCTATTGCTTCTCAGATCTTTTTTTCTTACTTTGAGTGTGTGTATGGGTGTGTTTGTGTGTGTTTGTGTGAGTCACAGCGTGTGTAACGTATTTCACCCATTAGTCCTCTCCACACAGTGCCATTGGATTGGATGCCCCCTCTGCTTGTTTGCTCTACTTAGTAACATTTATTTCCTGCCCCCTCCCCCCCCCCCGCTATTGGCCTAACCCCTGCTGTAGAATTTTCACGCTACGGGGCTGACTCAGCCTTAGAAAACTCAAGAGTACCCCAATAACTTTGTGTGTGTGTGCATTTATGTGTGTGAGTATGTGTGTGTGTGTGTGTGTGTGTGCATTTGTATGTCCATTTGTGTGTGCGAATGTGTGTGTGCATGCATTTGTGTGAGTGTGCATTTTGTGTGTGTGCATTTGTGTGTGTGTGCATTTTGTGTGTGTGTGTGTGCATTGGGATGCTACTACTAGAAGTTCCAGGACAGAACTTGAGCAAAGAAAGCAACACATTTGACTAAACTGATCAGATATTAAATCATTATTCCATGTTATCACTGGTGTGAGATCGCCCACAATACAACGTCATCATGTACAAATATTAATAAATCATATACATTGGTATTAAAACCGTATGATAGTGGAATGGGGGTATAATTCTGGACTTGATGCCGTTCAATGGACGCGAAAGAAATTCTTTGTGAAACTTTCTCTGTCACTTTAAATTATGTGTCTATTTTTTTCACAGATAATAAACACTTTATAACTGAATATTATGTTCTCCATGGAATAGCCCCTACCAAACACGTCATAACAGGCCAGCCCCTAATAAACACGTTATAACAGACCAGCCCCTAACAAACACGTTATAACAGACCAGCCCCTAACAAACACGTTATAACAGACCAGCCCCTAACAAACACGTAACCTATATCATTCTACACGAGTCGCTTCATGCTATTTTTTTTCGTTAATAAATTCCAATTTTTTTTTTTTCTGTGTCTTTATTTGGTAAAAATCTCATAATGTTCCGGATAGTTCAGGGCTAGTCAACTTTTCATAGTTCCTGTGACCAGTTGGTGACATTTTGTCAATAAGATATAACCATATAATGTAATGCTTCATATTAGCTCTTTTCTGTCTCCTAAATCGTCACCAATTTTGAAAATAAAAATAGTGTGCTCACTCGGGGCAGGGCTCACTGTTCCACTTGTAGTCAGTCCATCCACCATGTTAAGTATTGACATTATAACAAGACCATCATATTCAAACAATCCTTCATAATGTTGTATCTATGTCAAACTATATGTACTTTAATACTACAAACATAAACCTTCTTCATTTTATTGCAATGTTGGAACATTCATCAGGAAAGATGACTGGTGCAGAATGATTATGATTAAAAATGTATTTAAATTAATATTTATTTTTTATAAATTAATGAATTAACATTTCTGTTTACTGCTTTTTAAAAAAAGCAACTTTTTATTACCCAAAACTTCACCAATGGGAATCTGTACCTATTGTAGCAATAAACTGTATTTGAAAAACATTATTCTGTAAAAAAAAAAGTAAATTAATTATAAACATTTTTCTATAAATATTTACTGCAGTAATTCTCAAACTTTTTCGAATCGCGACCAAACATCGGTTTTTCGCGACTCACGTGTAAAGAAAGAGAAATAAAAAAAATTAAAAGAAAAGTTAAAATTAATTATATATATAGTAACTATAAAGTGATTTTTACAAGTTTCGGTGACCAACTTCATATCAGCGAGTCGTTATCCACACATTGAGAACAAATTATCGATAAGTTCGGTGAATATTTTGTAATTGATTTTAGTTTATTTTATCATTGTTTCTTTTTCTATGTTGAAAAATACAGCAACATGACCACTGCTAAATCCTAAACAAGTAAAAATGATTCTCATTTGGTAGAATACAGTTTCAATATTTATGTAAATGAAAACTGGTACTTCTGTTATGTAAATGAAAACTGGTACTTCTGTTATGTAAATGATAACTGGTACTTCTGTTTCATCTTGATTTTATTTTTAAGCACACGACCAAACAAAATAATTTTGTGATAAAACAAACATTCTGATTGTTGCTTTGTTATCAATAAACAACAACTATATTTTTTTCCCCAGCCTTTATCTCTGCTAAATCAAAATATATCAACGAGCAGTGAATCTACCTAACACAAAGTTTTTTCATGACAGAAAACACCAGTTTTTAAAGCCACTCAGGAAAACATTTGAGCTAATTAATAAACTGATTAATGAGGCATACGTTTTGCCCTAGAGGCCAGCGGTAACGTGGTAGTTAAATCTATGACGTTCGAAGCCTGGCGCGGTCACTCGCCAACACCCTGAACTGGTATTTACACAAATCGACCAGTACAAACACATTTGAGGTCGAGAGAAAAAAAAAACTGGATTTTTTTCTACCTAAACCGTTTAGGTCGAATTAAATACATTTACTAATCACACAATAGACTATATCGGAGAATGAAGTTAAATACATTTACTAATCACACAATAGACTATATCAGAGAATGTAGTTCATTTGATGATCGAAAGCAAACAAAACACCTATTTATCATACGACAATGTCAGGTCATCAATGACACTATCATCTCATCACAAGCCAATGCCATGGTATATCATACGATGAAATCACGTCATCACCAGGCAACGTAATTTCTATAATTTCACAAAGTTATGTCATCATACGACAATATCATGATTTCTTATGACGACGTTATGTCATGTCATCATGTGACAGTGTTATGTCTTTGCATGATCTGACAATTTTATGTCCTTATCCAAATACATGAGTTAAATAAGTCAACGCCCCCCCCCCCCCATCGTGTGTGAAATTTACCTTTAAAAAATTGTTACCGAAAACCAACCATGTTTACACCTTTTTTTTTGGGGGGGGGGATATTTCTTAATTTAGTGACCGTCATCATATTGTGTGACGCAAATATGGTTAAGAAATGTACCTCGCAACTACCTATAATTAAATTAAATAACAACATTGAAATAACACCTGTCAAAGTATGAAACAGTTTTCCATTTCCACCCCACAACGCTTCTCCGATCCTGGATAGTGCGAAGGCCGAATGAACGTGGGTTGAATAATTGAGAGTTAACAGTATGGTCGATCACACATTATATATATATATATATATATATATATATATATATATATATATATATATATATATATATTCAATTGCCTATAATACATGGTTAGGGTTAGAAATAGGTCATGGTCGATTGCATACAAAAATAAGGTCAACTGTATAAATTATATATGGTCACTTACATAGTAGATAATATATTCTATATTGCCTATTTCAAATATTTAATTAATATATTTTTAAACGGAACTTTTTCTAGTTCAGGTCACCATGTTAAATTTATGTCATAATGAAAAATAATTTAAAAAAAAACTTCTCGTAGGTATGAGGACATACGTATAAAATGTTAATTCAGTTAATAACTGATTGAGTTTTCTCCAACGCCCAGGTATACACCTCTACGCATCCAATCATCAACCCTGTAATTTATGAATAGCTGGGCAGCCAATCCCAGGGTTCATGATGATTTCAAACCACAAGGAGAGATAACCCTCAGGGGGAGAAAAATGGACGTCACACCTACGACGCTCCTATACATATCCAGAGTGTCTTCCCCTTTATAAAGAAAAGAGCGAGCACTCGAGCCAAGAACGACAAGTACTTTACTACTTTTTTTTTTAAAAAAAAACGACAGCAAGCGAATAACCAGTATACACCAACAACTAGTAAACATGAACCAATTTCTACCAATCGTTCTTCTGCTGGTATTGTCAAATGTTTTCGTTGTTTTAGCTCAATGGGGCAACCCAGGCCAATTTGGCCCTGGACAGACGTCTCCGTTCGGAACTGGACAGACGTCTCCGTTCGGAACTGGACAGAATTCTCCGTTCGGCAGTGGACTATCGCCTTTTCCTTTCGGACCAGGGGGTGGTAATCCAATGTTCCCTGGCTCCGGCCCAGCATTCGGACCACCCTACGGTGGGAACGGACTCTTTGGAGGTGGACAAGGATTACCTCAACGTAAGATGATTATAACAATTAATATTTAAGCCTAATTGTTTATTTAGAGACCAAAAATTTGTACCTAATAATACCGTCAAAGTTGTACAATCTTCTAAAAACAAAGTTTAAGATTTCATTATGTATATTTATTTTATTTATAATACTTTTTTTTTCTTAGCTATATTTGCTTTTTTTTTTTCTTTTAACAAATTAAAGAAAATATTTATTTCATAGAGCTAACAAAGAAAATACATCGGGAAAAAAATCAATAAAAGTTGTGCAGAAATGTTCCTAGCAACATTTTCCATTAAACGGACAGTAGTTTTGAAAAGTCTGACTACATTTCTCGCTTTCCTAACAGTCGTGAAATTTCTTTAAAATATAGAGTTCAGTGCAACAAATCAATATTTTTTTCCCTCTTATTCTAGGTCAAAAATAAACTATTCAGTTATTAAATAAAAACGTAGTCCAAAGTCTTTGTAGTTTTATTTATTACTCACACAATATTTGTTTTAAATTCTTCTTTAGTGAGAATGCTCAAATTTGGCACACATGTAGAATCAAAATGTCTAGTCAATAAAATATCATCTTTTGGAATAACGAAGCTGATTAAGTTTTACCAATCTTTTGGATGGAAAAAAAATACGAATGAAGATTATGATATCAAATAAATACGAAAGCACCATACTCTCTAAACAGTAACATAGTGGTGCAACACAGTGGATATTCTTTAAGTCTTATATAGACCAGTCAAATGAGTCTTACACAGATCAGTCAAATGAGTCTTACACAGACCAGTCAAATGAGTCTTACACAGACCAGTCAAATTAGTCTTACACAGACCAGTCAAATGAGTCTTACACAGATCAGTCAAATGAGTCTTACACAGACCAGTCAAATGAGTCTTACACAGACCAGTCAAATTAGTCTTACACAGACCAGTCAAATGAGTCTTACACAGACCAGTCAAATTAGTCTTACACAGACCAGTCAAATGAGTCTTAAATATGTAACAAACAGAAGCAAGTTTAATTATTTTTTTATAAATATATATTAATTTAAAACATTTTTAAAAATGTGTTTTTTAAAAGATGCTAAAAAGAAAAACAAATTTAAAATAATAAAACCTTAGGGTGGTTACATCATACAAATATTTATATTAATTATCATTTCTAATTTAACAAACATCAACAAGAATCTGTATAGCTGTTAAATAATTGTAAAAATATTTAAATGCTATATTAACATTAAACCAATTAATGTATACAGCTATAAATTAAAATAAATCTTTATCGCTGCTAAATAAACAAACCCATAGAACTGTTATATAAACATAAACCTATTTATATATATAAAATTGTAAAATTAAAATAGCCAATTTAGCTTTTCAATTCAAATAAACCTATATTGCTGTTAAAACCTATTTATTCTGTCAATCTAGAGTCATTCCAACCACCACAAGTGTTGACATGTATAGGATTCAACGAAGCACTGGACCGTGTCAAGATTACGCTCAGACCAGAGCCTGTGAGTAATTTTTTTCTTTCTTACTGTATCGGTTGGGCATAAGGTCAGAATTTGGTAGAGGTTCAATTATGTTGTCTTAAAAAACGGTGCATGTGTTGTATTGGAGTCACTCGATACTCGACAGTGCCCATTCATTTTAATGTCTGTTATTCTTTTTTTTTAAAAATTATTTTATTGAAATTAACCAGTTGGGCATAAGGCACAATCTTACTGTACCAGTTGGGCATAAGGCACAATCTTACTGTACCAGTTGGGCATAAGGCACAATCTTACTGTACCAGTTGGGCATAAGGCACAATCTTACTGTACCAGTTGGGCATAAGGCACAATCTTTCTGTACCAGCTGGGCATAAGCCACAATCTTACTGTACCAGTTGGGCATAAGGCACAATCTTACTGTACCAGTTGGGCATATGGCACGATCTTACTGTACCAGCTGGGCATAAGCCACAATCTTACTGTACCAGTTGGGCATAAGGCACAATCTTACTGTACCAGTTGGGCATAAGGCACAATCTTACTGTACCAGTTGGGCATAAGGCACAATCTTACTGTACCAGTTGGGCATAAGGCACAATCTTACTGTACCAGTTGGGCATAAGGCACAATCTTACTGTACCAGTTGGGCATAAGGCACAATCTTACTGTACCAGCTGGGCATAAGCCACAATCTTACTGTACCAGTTGGGCATATTAATATTGGGTCTGACAGCCAATACAAACCATGTTACTTTCTATTTCATCATAGTATAGCTACAAAATTCAATTTAGCGCTTATTAAATTTGTTTTGTTTGTCAAGTTTAAGTTTATGTGTCGGCTTATCTCTCTGATTCTTGCAATCCTATTGATTTCATTTACTTCTACAATTCAGCTTTAAATATTGAACACTTATTTACTCTTGACGACTAATTTAATATTTTCAAATCCATTCATTAAATTCTTGTTAAATTAATAAACAAAATTGTAAAAATTAATGTTTATACGGAAAATACTGAAAGATCATGTTAAAATTGTAAGAAATTACAATATCAGTATACAACATTACCAAAGAAAGTAATTCGCTTCGAACTGAACAACATTTTAATTGACTAAAAAAATATAAAATAGGGTGTTTTAGCCAAAAACAATTTCCTTTCCACTGGACACAGAGAAGTGAAAATTGGTTTCAGATTTCCCCAAACTGGACAAACACAACATTACAACAGTATTAGACAAAGCATTTTTAATAAAGTGTGTAAAAACAATAAGCCTCAGGCTCGGTGTTCTTTAACAGCGATATGTGCTACTCACTGTTCACTTTGTATTTCAGAACGGCAACTATATGGGACAGAACCCAGCCTTCCAATTTGGTTCCCCCAGGGAGCTGCAGAAACAGGACTGGAGAATCAGCGCCATATACATCCCTGCCGGAAGTACTGGAACCGTCAGCCCGTCTGGAACCAGTTCTCTGCTCGGACAGTTCTACTTGGCCATCACCCGTTATGGCCGCACTGATGGTAGCTGCGCTGGTCTGGGTGGAATCTTGCAAGTGAGAAATACCATCACTATATGATCATACCATCACTATATGATCATACCATCACTATATGATCATACCATCACTAGATGATCATACCATCACTATATGATCATACCATCACTATATGATCATACCATCACTATATGATCATACCATCACTAGATACTTAGTCTATTATATGATACCATCACTAGATACTTAGTTTATTATAGGAAACTATCAGTAGATACTTAGTCTATTATAGGATACCATCACTAGATACTTAGTGTATTATAGGAAACTATCAGTAGATACTTAGTTTATTATAGGATACCATCACTAGATACTTAGTTTATTATAGGATACCATCACTAGATACTTAGTTTATTATAGGAAACTATCAGTAGATACTTAGTTTATTATAGGATACCATCACTAGATACTTAGTTTATTATAGGATACCATCACTAGATACTTAGTTTATTATAGGAAACTATCAGTAGATACTTAGTCTATTATAGGATACCATCACTAGATACTTAGTTTATTATAGGATACCATCACTAGATACTTAGTTTATTATAGGAAACTATCAGTAGATACTTAGTCTATTATATGATACCATCACTAGATACTTAGTCTATTATAGGAAACTATCACTAGATACTTAGTGTATTATAGGAAACAAATACTAGCTTATTATGCCATCAAGAGATTTGGGTTTTAGTAATATTCGAAGGCTTTTGTAGCCAACCTGTGGCGCATGCGCCAGATGGGACCCAAAGGGTGTTTGATTTTGGTCCTTGAAGGGAGGGGGGAGTTTTGAACAACACTGGTTTAGGGATAAGATTCAGACTTCCTTTAATTCCACTGTAGATTTTAGTTAGAATTATAAAGTAAGACTAGGTGGGCAAGGCCCATAACTGCTGTGTGTTGTTTTCATATATTTTAAATAACTCAGATCCCACAAGTACTAAGTATCACTGTGAATGAAATCGATTTAAGTTTAAGGTAGACTCTCTAAGTTTTAAATCTATATTATGAAACAAAAAATTCCCCTGATCCCTTACGGCCTATAGTTAATCTGTTTCATCTATCACAACATAAAAAGTGAATGTTTGGTTAGAACTATCCCCAGCCTCCCGTACTTCCCCCAACCTAATTCAGGTACTAATTTAAAGTTGGGCTGACTTGGGAGACTTTTATCCGGATTTGGGGAGATTCACCCCCCCACCCCCCCCCCCACCCCCGGTTCTCATCGAGGAACAAATCCGAAACTCTCAGGTAGACAGTCGAGCATCCACCCACACATATTATAATTTTAGTCGAATCTTCACCATTTGGAGTAATATTAATTTCTCGGTAAAACTGTATTTCAGAACGATGACCTTATCAACCAAGGACAGACGTCCAGAGGAGGTAAATGAACTGTTTAGAATGTTGTTTAGAATGTTTTGACACATTAGTAAAACTAACTAGAAATTTATTGAAGTCTAACAGTTAGTTTGGAGTTTGTTTTATTACTCATTGCAAGTTATAGTCCCAGGTTATGTCTAGAGGTGGCGTCCAATTTATGTCTGTAAGTGGTGCATAGATTATGTCTATAAGTGGTGCATAGATTATGTCTGTAAGTGGTGCATAGATTATGTCTATAAGTGGTGCATAGATTATGTCTATAATGGTGCATAGATTATGTCTATAAGTGGTGCATAGATTATGTCTATAATGGTACATAGATTATGCCTAGAGTTGGTGTCCAAAATTTGTCTAAGGTGGTGTCCAGGTGTTGTCAATGGGTGACTTTCAGGTTACGTTTATATGTGGTGTCCAGTTGTGCTATATTGGTCACTTTGTGTATTTCTATTTTAGGTAGCTACTGTGATCAACAAAAACGTGACTCATGTACTGTTTAAAAAAAAGCCTTTCTTTACAATCATCACAATTTAAATTACATGTCTCATTTTTTTATATCCACAGCAAACCAATACTCACAGTACGGCAACAATATGTTTGGTCAAATGTCCTTCCCGTGAGTGAAATAAATGTCTCATAAACGTTAATTATAAGTAACTGTATGTAAACCTGGATTTACCCAATCCTTATATCTATTTTTTGTTTGTTTACCATACCTGGATTTACCCAATCCTTATTTCTATTTTTTGTTTGTTTACCAGACCTGGATTTACCCAATCCTTATTTCTATTTTTTGTTTGTTTACCATACCTGGATTTACCCAATACTTATTTGCATTTTTTGTTTGTTTACCATACCTGGATTTACCCAATCCTTATATCTATTTTTTGTTTGTTTACCAGACCTGGATTTACCCAATCCTTATTTCTATTTTTTGTTTGTTTACCAGACCTGGATTTACCCAATCCTTATTTCTATATTTTGTTTGTTTACCAGACCTGGATTTACCCAATCCTTATTTCTATTTTTTATTTGTTTACCAGACCTGGATTTACCCAATCCTTATTTCTATTTTTTATTTGTTTACCAGACCTGGATTTACCCAATCCTTATATCTATTTTTTGTTTGTTTACCATACCTGGATTTACCCAATCCTTATTTCTATTTTTTGTTTGTTTACCAGACCTGGATTTATCCAAGATCCAATCGTCATCAGCCAGGGTGGTAATGTTTACTCTGGTGTTGTTAGAGATTTGTCTGAAGCTGACCTGAGAGGTCGCGGAGTAGCAGTAAGTGAACACACACACACACACACACACACACACACACAAACATATTTCATTATCATCATCATTAAGCCATTGATACATTTTGTCGATGGTGCAAAAAAAAAATGAAAACATTTTTGAAAAAAAGTTCAGCTACTTTTTTTTTTCGTTTAGTTGTAATTTTATTTTTTTAAATTTGTTGAAACTGAACATTTAACTTAATATTTTTTAGTTTAAATCAAAGTCTAGCCGAAAAACAGTCAGCACCCCTTACTGAATAGATATATAAATAGATGAATGAACCGATAATTTGATAATTATTTTTCCCTTAAAAGCATTTGCTGCTTGTTGATTGATAGTTGAAAACTGCTACAAATAGCACCCTACTGTGATGGATTCATTCAAATGTCCACACAACATGTCCACACAACATGTCCAGTTGTCCACACAACATGTCCACACAACATGTCCACAAAACATGTCCACACAACATGTCCAGTTGTCCACACACCATGTCCCCACAACATGTCCACACAACATGTCCACATAAAAAGTCCACACAACATGTCCACAAAACATGTCCACACAACATGTCCACACAACATGTCCACACAACATGTCCATACAACATGTCTACACAACATGTCCACACAACATGTCCACACATGTCCACACAACATGTCCACACAACATGTCCACATCATAAACTTACCCTTACTGATCAATGTTTAAAGTAGTTTTTTAAAAAAATATTGCTAATCAAACAGATTTGTCTGGACCAACTGTGCATGAAGCCAACCACCACCTGTTGCTCTGTTGTGAAGGATTCAATGCCAGCGACTGAGACTGTTGGTCTACCAAGTTACGGTGAGTGCTGAAATAGACTTGATTTGCACTGGAATACAGTACATGTATGATCTGTGTACATAGTAGCAGCAAGGCTGTTTTTTGTGTGTTTTGGCGGTGCGATGTTGATATAGGCCAGTGGTTGGTACATATTAACTAGCATACATTATCGCATAGACCTAAACATTCTATATCTGAATGAGCTATACATAGTTACAGGGCCGTATACATTGTCCAGCTTCAGTGAACTATGAATGATTGTTATTCATTGTCCAGCTTCAGTGAACTATGAATGATTGATATACATTGTCCAGCTTCAGTGAACTATGAATGACTGATATACATTGTCCAGCTTCAGTGAAGTATGAATGATTGATATACACTGTCCAGCTTCAGTGAACTGTGAATGATTGATATACATTGTCCAGCTTCAGTAAACTATGAATGATTGATATACACTGTCCATCTTCAGTGAACTATGAATGAGTGATATACAAAATATCCAACTCACTAAACTATGAACCCGAAGCATGAAACTTCTTACAAAATCGAATGCTATTTTAAGCACTGATATTTTTTGAATAATATATCGACAGTCAATAAAAATGATTTAAACATTCAAATAATTATTTTTAAAAAAATCTTCGTATTTGAAGAAAGCAGCTCATTCTCAAGGTCCAGTGCCAAACCTAGGGATTTGAGAGCCCGGGGGGCTCGGCCTCTTTGAGGGCCCCTGTATGTTGACATTCGATACCATGACATGAGATAATGTACTTAATATTTAATGTAAAAAAAATGTTGAGGCTCCCCTCAAGCTGGGGCCCGTGGGGGACTTTCGAATTTGGACCTCCCTCCCCTCACCCTAGGTACGCCTCTGTTCTCACCATACTTGTTCAGATGTCTTCATATATATATATATATATATATATATATATATATATATATATATAATTAAAAACAAAACATATAAATAGATATATACATACAGTAATGTGTTAATAGCATATTGTTGTTGTTGTTGTTGTTATTGTTATATAATTTAATTTCAATATACTTTTATTTTCCCTTATTGTTCTAGTTGGTCCTTACAGCGGAATCAAATTGAGTTCAGGAACTAGTAAGGATTTATTTATTTATAAGTAAACATTACAAATGTATATAATGTCATTTCGCGTTCACTATAATAATACGTCATGTGCATGATATAATGAGTCGCATAGAATAAACTTGACTTCAAGTCTTTGACGTTAAGAAAATAAATGAACCAATTTTAAAATGGTTGCAAATGTTGTGGAAGTTGATAAATAACACATGTCATGAAACATTTTTTTTAAATTAATCATTGGCCTTATAAATATATACATATAAGGAGGGGGGGATGGAGTAATGATGATTTTTATTGTTAAATATTTGCCGGATTTAACCCAACGGAGAGCCACAATTTGGGAGCCATCATTATATGACGTATTTAACTAAGGGCGTGGCAGCACAGACAACGAATGAAATTTATTGAAATTCCTAAACACGGTGGATAATCTAACTTTACTGTCTATGTTGAAAAATGTATCCATTTAAAAAAAAAAAACAAGTTTAGTTTAAGCTATCCCTAACCCTACCTCTTTCCCTAACCCTATCCCTAACCCTAATCCTAACCCTTTTCCTAACCCTAATATAATTGACGGTACCCGAAAAAAAATGAGTACTCCCGCTAACCCTAATATAATGGCGCTTGATGTTACCGTAGCCACTTCGTTTGTAAAAAAAAATAGCATATGTTGTATACACTAATCTGTTGCTGTTGTTGTTGTAGGTACAGGCACTGGGGTGTCCACAGGTACTGGCACTGGAGTGTCCACAGGAACAGGCACTGGAACAAGTTTCACAGGAGGATTGTTCTAAATGAAACATATCACTTGAAACAAAATAATAACAATAATAATAATACAGCCAATAACATTCAACGAAATATTGCAACAAGATTAAATGAAGTTAAATAAAGAACAAACATTACGTCATTTCTTGTTTTATGTTTATGTTTATTTTTTTTATATCTTTGTTTTGTTTTTGATTCGTTGTTGTTATTATTTTTTTTTTTTTGGAAAGTTACAGATTTTTTTTTTTCAATCATCAGGAAAATAAATGTTTTAAAAGTTGGAAAAATGTATCACAGATTACATATATATATATATATATATATATATAGTTCTAGCCCCTCGGCCCGACAGAAACGTCCAGCCCTGACGAACGTCTTATCTTGGGCCCACTGTAACTTGTATGTTTGGGGGAGGGGGTAACGTGGACGCACCTACCATTATAGACGGCCATGCTTCATTCATAATTTGTTCCATTCATTTCTCGGTATGAACTTTTGATATATGAATATAGGCCTACTTCCGTTTTACTATTTTGATGACATCATAAGAATTGATGGTGTATTTAAATAACAACAAATAAAATGCCAGCAAGCTCCCATCACCGACTTTCAGTTTCAAGTCTGTAAACAGTTGACAATTATATCTAACGGTAGAAATCTTTTGAGACATTAAGGTCAGGTTCATGTCTTTGGTTAAATTGAATGGTAAACTAATGTATGTTTGGCGTCTCTCAAAGCTGAGGAAATCTTAGAAATAAGCCAAAAATGTATTTCCGCGTTTATACGTTGATATCGTTGTTGTTGTTGTTCATTAAATGGGTTGTGCTCATGTTGTGCTTATCTGCATCACTTACCTAAGTAAATACTTTATGAAAACTACATGCGCTGACAGTGTTCCAGCGCGGCTCTTCGTTTCAGTTGTTGAAGCTCTCAAAATGTGGTTTTTTTTTATCTTGTAAGTTTAATTACTTTTTCGAAAAATTTGATAATTGACTTTGGTGCAGCACTTTAAAGTAATTTTTACCATATAAAAGCAGCAATGCCTTTCTTTTCTACATCATGCGTGACCACCTCCTGACATAGGTCAGGTTAAGTTCATGTCCTATACAAGGTAAGTGCTGGCAGGACAATACAACTGGAACCCCTGGACCAGAGACATAATAGGCAACCCAAAAAACAACAAAAAAATGACAGCATAAGTGGGGGCTAGGGAACAGCTTGGAGTAGGATACTGTTAAAATAGGCATCCATGTTTGAAACTGATGTTTTGTTTCAATTTGATTTATAAGGTTTTGGTTGTTAGGGTGGACTACACTAGTGACATGGAGACTGAGCTGAAGAACTTGTTTTTTGTAAGTAGGCAAACGGAGGAATTCGTTCCAGAGATCAAACACAACAACAATATGCTGCTGTATCTTTACGTTGCAGTGACGATCTTCGTTCTAGTTGTGTAAGTAAGGAATAAATCATTTGTGTACGTGATGAATAAATCAGTTGCGTAAGTGATGAATACATAATTTGTGTAAGTGATGAATAAATCATTTGTGTAGGTGATGAATAGATCATTTGTGTAAGTGATGAATAGATCGTTTATGTAGCAGATAAATAAATCATTTGTGTAAGTGATGAATAAATCATTTGTGTACGTGATGAATAAATCAGTTGCGTAAGTAATGAATAAATCAGTTCTGTAAGTGATGAATAAATCATTTGCGTAAGTAATGAATAAATCAGTTCTGTAAGTGATGAATAAATCATTTGCGTAAGTGATGAATAAATCAGTAGTGTAAGTGATAAATAAATAATTTGTGTGAGGGATAAATTAATCATGATTGTAAGGGATGAATAAATCAGTAGTGTAAGTGATGAATAAATCATTTGTGTAAGTGGTGAATAGAAATGTGTATATGTTATGGAGAATTTATATATGTATGTTTTGAGTATATTAAAGTAACTAGTGTACCTAATCGAGAAATCAGCTAGGCTGTAATGAGGACATATGTTTCGAATAGATTGATCTCAAAACAGGGTGGTTTGGCAGCACGTCGTTGTATGATCTCATGAACTGTTAATTAATTAACTCGACTGTCGTGACAATCATTGTGTACTGCACAAACTGTAGCAATTCTATCAATGTATTCATGTAATCTTAGCAGCAGCTGTTCGGGCCCCAACCAAACCAGTTTGGGAGGCCTCTTCGACAGCCACTCAGAAAGCGAATAAATAAATTGTCTTCTAGCATGGGTCCGATTAACTTGTTGGGGTGGGGGGAGGGGCGGTGGGGGGTAGAGAGAGGGGGGCATGGACTTACCTTTAAGAGGTCCATACATTTATACCTCACTGTGTAGGTGTATGAGGGTATCGCTGTGCGTATTGTTTACATTTATACCTCACTGTGTAGGTGTATGAGGGTATCGATGTGCATATTGTTTACATTTATACCTCACTGTGTAGGTGTATGAGGGTATCGCTGTGCGTATTGTTTACATTTATACCTCACTGTGTAGGTGTATGAGGGTATCGCTGTGCGTATTGTTTACATTTATACCTCACTGTGTAGGTGTATGAGGGTATCGCTGTGCGTATTGTTTACATTTATACCTCACTGTGTAGGTGTATGAGGGTATCGCTGTGCGTATTGTTTACATTTATACCTCACTGTGTAGGTGTATGAGGGTATCGCTGTGCGTATTGTTTACATTTATACCTCACTGTGTAGGTGTATGAGGGTATCGCTGTGCGTATTGTTTACATTTATACCTCACTGTGTAGGTGTATGAGGGTATCGCTGTGCGTATTGTTTACATTTATACCTCACTGTGTAGGTGTATGAGGGTATCGCTGTGCGTATTGTTTACATTTATACCTCACTGTGTAGGTGTATGAGGGTATCGCTGTGCGTATTGTTTACATTTATACCTCACTGTGTAGGTGTATGAGGGTATCGCTGTGCGTATTGTTTACATTTATACCTCACTGTGTAGGTGTATGAGGGTATCGCTGTGCGTATTGTTTACATTTATACCTCACTGTGTAGGTGTATGAGGGTATCGCTGTGCGTATTGTTTACATTTATACCTCACTGTGTAGGTGTATGAGGGTATCGATGTGCGTATTGTTTACATTTATACCTCACTGTGTAGGTGTATGAGGGTATCGCTGTGCGTATTGTTTACATTTATACCTCACTGTGTAGGTGTATGAGGGTATCGCTGTGCGTATTGTTTACATTTATACCTCACTGTGTAGGTGTATGAGGGTATCGATGTGCGTATTGTTTACATTTATACCTCACTGTGTAGGTGTATGAGGGTATCGCTGTGCGTATTGTTTACATTTATACCTCACTGTGTAGGTGTATGAGGGTATCGCTGTGCGTATTGTTTACATTTATACCTCACTGTGTAGGTGTATGAGGGTATCGCTGTGCGTATTGTTTACATTTATACCTCACTGTGTAGGTGTATGAGGGTATCGCTGTGCGTATTGTTTACATTTATACCTCACTGTGTACGTGTATCGCTGTGCGTATTGTTTACATTTATACCTCACTGTGTACGTTAATCGCTGTGCATATTGTTTACATTTATACCTCACTGTGTAGGTGTATGAGGGTATCGCTGTGCGTATTGTTTACATTTATACCTCACTGTGTACGTGTATGAGGGTATCGCTGTGCGTATTGTTTACATTTATACCTCACTGTGTAGGTGTATGAGGGTATCGCTGTGCGTATTGTTTACATTTATACCTCACTGTGTAGGTGTATGAGGGTATCGCTGTGCGTATTGTTTACATTTATACCTCACTGTGTACGTGTATGAGGGTATCGCTGTGCGTATTGTTTACATTTATACCTCACTGTGTAGGTGTATGAGGGTATCGATGTGCGTATTGTTTACATTTATACCTCACTGTGTAGGTGTATGAGGGTATCGCTGTGCGTATTGTTTACATTTATACCTCACTGTGTAGGTGTATGAGGGTATCGCTGTGCGTATTGTTTACATTTATACCTCACTGTGTAGGTGTATGAGGGTATCGCTGTGCGTATTGTTTACATTTATACCTCACTGTGTAGGTGTATGAGGGTATCGCTGTGCGTATTGTTTACATTTATACCTCACTGTGTAGGTGTATGAGGGTATCGCTGTGCGTATTGTTTACATTTATACCTCACTGTGTAGGTGTATGAGGGTATCGATGTGCGTATTGTTACATTTATACCTCACTGTGTAGGTGTATGAGGGTATCGATGTGCGTATTGTTTACATTTATACCTCACTGTGTAGGTGTATGAGGGTATCGCTGTGCGTATTGTTTACATTTATACCTCACTGTGTAGGTGTATGAGGGTATCGCTGTGCGTATTGTTTACATTTATACCTCACTGTGTAGGTGTATGAGGGTATCGCTGTGCGTATTGTTTACATTTATACCTCACTGTGTAGGTGTATGAGGGTATCGCTGTGCGTATTGTTTACATTTATACCTCACTGTGTAGGTGTATGAGGGTATCGAGGTGTGCGTATTACATTTTTACATTTATACCTCACTGTGTAGGTGTATGAGGGTATCGCTGTGCGTATTGTTTACATTTATACCTCACTGTGTAGGTGTATGAGGGTATCGCTGTGCGTATTGTTTACATTTATACCTCACTGTGTAGGTGTATGAGGGTATCGCTGTGCGTATTGTTTACATTTATACCTCACTGTGTAGGTGTATGAGGGTATCGCTGTGCGTATTGTTTACATTTATACCTCACTGTGTAGGTGTATGAGGGTATCGCTGTGCGTATTGTTTACATTTATACCTCACTGTGTAGGTGTATGAGGGTATCGCTGTGCGTATTGTTTACATTTATACCTCACTGTGTAGGTGTATGAGGGTATCGCTGTGCGTATTGTTTACATTTATACCTCACTGTGTAGGTGTATGAGGGTATCGATGTGCGTATTGTTTACATTTATACCTCACTGTGTAGGTGTATGAGGGTATCGCTGTGCGTATTGTTTACATTTATACCTCACTGTGTACGTGTATCGCTGTGCGTATTGTTTACATTTATACCTCACTGTGTACGTGTATCGCTGTGCGTATTGTTTACTTTTATGCCTCACTGTGTACGTTAATCGCTGTGCATATTGTTTACATTTATACCTCACTGTGTACGTTAATCGCTGTGCGTATTGTTTACATTTATACCTCACTGTGTACGTGTATCGCTGTGCGTATTGTTTACATTTATGCCTCACTGTGTACGTGTATCGCTGTGCGTATTGTTTACATGTATACCTCATTGTGTACGTGTATCGGTGTGCATATTGTTTACATGTATACCTCACTGTGTACGTGTATCGCTGTGCGTATTGTTTACATTTATGCCTCACTGTGTACGTGTATCGCTGTGCGTATTGTTTACATTTATGCCTCATTGTGTACGTGTATCGCCGTGCATATTGTTGACATTTAAACCTCATTGTGTACGTGTATCGCTATGCATATTGTTTACATTTATAATTCTGTGTATCTGAAAAGAACAACTGCATGCCATAGGTAAATGTTTAATCTTGGTGATACATATAATAGACCCATGTATATTTAATTATTAAGCCAATAGGCCCATGTATATTTAATTATTAAACCAATAGGCCCATGTATATTTAATTATTAAACCAATAGGCCCATGTATATTTAATTATTAAACCTATAGGCCCATGTATATTTAATTATTAAACCAATAGGCCCATGTATATTTAATTATTAAACCAATAGGCCCATGTATATTTAATTATCAAACCAGGTTGAAAGGTATAGCACAGGCCATCTTCAGTGCCTTGAGAAAATCAATCGATAATTTCAATGTAAGTATGTCACAATGTTCCCATTTTTCGATCTATTAGGTTTAAGAAAAAATATAAAGAATTCGATTCTCATGTTAGACATTTTTTGAATATTTTTTATTAGACACAATCATGCAAGCCCTGGTTAATACAACACGTGACCCTGTCTGTTAGCGAGGGGTGAAGTCAGACAAACCACTTTTCTTATAAAGATAAATTGGAAATTGTTTATTAAGCTATCAAAAAATGCTTCATAAATATTAATGTGTGTAGCATTGGAAAAAAAAATCTGAATTTATCCCTCGCTCATAGACAGTTTACCCCCAAATATTGATTTAAGCTGTAAACGTAAGTCAGATAGTCAGATCATAAGTCAGATCATAAGTCAGATCATAAGTTAGATAATCAGGTCATAAGTCAGATATTCAGATCGTAAGTCAGATAGTCAGATCTTAAGTCAGACCATAAGTTAGATAATCAGGTCATAAGTCAGATATTCAGATCGTAAGTCAGATAGTCAGATCATAAGTCAGACCATAAGTTAGATAGTCAGATCGTAAGTCAGATAGTCAGATCATAAGTCAGATAGTCAGATCATTAAGTTAGATAGGTCAATCTCACATTTGTTTAACGCTTAGTCCAACGCTTAGTCCAATCTTTTGTTGCCGCCATCTCAATGATCGGCTTTTTGAGGGGGGCGGGGTCCTGATTAGCCGCAAGGCTGCCTTCAGTTCGGAGATGAAGATACTAACTGTGTTCTGTGCTATATATATTTTTTTTTCACAAAGAAATTCGAAAACAATCAGTATCTAATGAACGAGTTAGGCGTTAGACTCAGAGAACAAAAACTGTAGCCGTATATGAACTTTTTATTTATTTCAGCAAACAAGGGAAGTAAATCGTAGGTAAGTTTTATACGGCTGTCGAGAAAGATAAACCAATGTATTCGTTGTCAGTCTGTTAAACTCTTTCTAAAGAGATTTTTTGTATACGTATTGTATTAAATGAAGCAGATGATATAGGCCTACTTGTATCTAAAGATTATCACGTCTGTTGGTTTCTCTGTGACATTTTAAAATCTTTATTTGTTTATGTTTACCTGCCTAGCTACTTTCTCTGTGGCTTTTTTTTTGTATTACCATTTTACCCCCACCCCCACACACACACGTGCACATACTATTCCTCTCGACAGAAAACCAAAGAGGAAACGCCCCGACACCGTGATAAGTCAGGTGTACAGTACTGTCAACCTTCAGGTCTGTGGAGGAGACAATATCTCACGGGAGGAAGGCGGCCCGTCAAAGATTCAGAATGACTCCAGCAGCACGTGCGACCATGACGACAGGAGGTCGAGGCCGCGTCACGTGATCCCGCCAACCAGTCCGTTCCAGTCCTGCCTGACGTATCAGGATATCAGCAGCGGAGACAACGGTCAACCGAGGAAGGCCCCGAGGCCTGGGGCTGCCTACGACGACGACGCGCCAGCGACCCAATTCAACTCCACCATCTCCAAAACAACCTCCTCCGCCTGCTACAAGGACAACGTTGTGACGGAGCCGCCCATGATTACGATGGAGCTGTATGAGAGTAAACCTTCCTTCGTTGACCCCGCGCCCAAGAGTAGGACGCAAGAGGGGGACGCGGTGAAACAGAAGACGAGGAGTAGCTGGACCCTGTGCACTGATCAGCAGGGCGGGGACAAGAGACGGGGGGAGGCCGACGCCGCAAGACTATTTGAGCTGAGTGGCTCCTCCAAGAAGATTGCTGCTCCGCCGCTCGTATTGAAACAAGGATCCCACGTCGTGCGCAGAGAAAGGAGTACAGTCGAGTCGAGGACGACTTGTCTGCACAGATGGAGGATGTGCACCGTGCTGGGACAGCGTGAGGACACAAGACAAGGGGCAGTCATCCCGGTGGTTCCTCCGGCTGACAAAGAAGACGACACGCGCCAGCCGCTTCCGTTGAGGCGACTCGTTTCACTGGTTACCGCGCCTGACAGGGACGATGTTGACTCACACACACAGAAACACCAGCAGCACGAAGACAGCGTGTATACAACCTGGGAGACGGAAGATAAAAACACGGGTGAACTCGAGACAAACTTGGGAGAATACCACACAAAACAGATGAGGCCTAGTGACCTAAATAGTGTGCCGGCCGAAGGTATCCGGACAAATGAGTCGATCGTGGCCGAGGTGTTCAAGAATTTACGGAGCATGAAACAAATGTACAAACTAACTGCCGCCGACTATTTAAGGTACCAAGAGGCCAAGTATAGATTGTTGAGATATTTCAACATAAGAGCTCCAATCACAAAGATGCATCCGTTACATTTCCAATGGGGCGACAGCAGAAAACAGAGCAGTGCGAGGCAACAATATCACATTGTAGCTCAAGATCATCAAAAAGTTCGCGATTGCGAAAAGAATCATAATTATGAGAAGTTTGGTGATTATAAGAAGATTTCCGGCTATGAAACAGTTTGTAAGTATGAAGAGGAATGCGATAGCAAAATAGTGCGTGGCTATGAGAAAGCCAATTATTATAAAAAGGCGAAGGATTATGAAATAGATAATCGTTGTGAAAAAGAACGTGATTATGAAAAAGACCACGAACGAAATTGCGATAACAAAATAGTGCGTGGCTATGAGAAAGTTAATTGTTGTAAAAAGGCGAAGGATTATGAAATAGATAATTGTTGTGAAAAAGAATGTAATTATGAAAAAGACCACGATAACGAAATAGTTCGTGGCTATAAAAAGGTTCGGAGCTATGAAAAGGTTCGCATGATTGAGTCGCTGACCTCGTTGAAAGATATCTGCCCTGACGCGCACAAAGGTAAGCCTCAGGTTCAGATGGACGTATCAGAGTCGTGCTCTTGCACGGAGTCACTACAGGACGCAATGGACGCCCAGGAGGAATTCGGGCGCCGGGGCGCCGCAATACGTGACGTTTCTTGTAAACACATTTGCAGCACGCGCCCCTGCGCTGCTGAGATAAAACCCAGCGCGCACATTGTGAGAGCGAGCAGGGTACAGAGCGCAGAGAAAACGTGCACGCTGACGATGAGCAACGACACGCCCGTCCCCAAACCCTGGCAGCTCTGTGACGTCAACCACGCAAGTGACTCAGACATTCTCCCCGAAGACAAAGAAATTTCACGCGAAGACTGTTTGACACAAAGGAGCACGGCCGCCGAGCGCAGCAAATCTAAATGCGAGCGCTCCTCTCCGGGCCAGACAATGGAAACGTCAGCGTGTAATATCCTATTAACCCTGTGCACGTTTCTAGAGGCGAAAGAGAATGAGCAGCAAATCAAAAAGGGCAAGACTTCTGAAAGGGAACAAACCGATTCACACGAAGGCGAAGCTGTGGATGTCTTTACGACCCTGGCTGAATATACTCGCTGGAATAAAGGAACGGAAACCAGCGCTAACAGCGCACTGTCCGATAGGGAGACAACGGTGATATCCGAATACAGACCCAGCGTTATAGATAAACCAAGACCAAGTCCGAAACTTCCACCCAAATCACCTTCGGGAATCCCCCATGAAAGAGTTCACGGTAAACCAGCCCTCAAGCAGCAGCAACAAGCCAGACATAATCAAACCAGACTTCCGACACTAAAGGCTAAAAGCCCCAGGCCGCTAACTTTGAAGCCGCCGTTGAAAATCAAGGCTGTGAGAGAAAAGAAACAACACAGCCCAAAACACAACCTAATACAACTCAACGTGAAACAGCACAACCTGATCCTGGCGAAATCAAAGCAGTTGGACCTCGCCAACAAGTTCAGCGTGAAAAACTGGAAACGGGGTGTCCTGAAGAACATGAAACGCGACTTGGACAAGAAGATTAAAAATAAAAATAAACCTCAAAACGACAGAGGTAAAGTCGAGACGATGAGCGACGAGAGTGTTCCAAGGACAGACGGCGTGCACTCAATAGGCCACTTGGCGGACGACCAGGCGCGTGATCTGTCACCTGGGTGCAAAGATTTTAAAGAAGGGAACCAGGGAAGCAGCGAGGTCAGGGTGTCCGCGCCAGAGGTCAGCGAATACTTTACAGTTCCAGAGTTCGACTGTTCTTACAGGTACCCAGATGTAGATGTCCCCGCGTTAGCCGTCAGCGAGGGAAATTTTCCTCTCCCCTCGCCTATCGTTCTGACCACCCTTAGGCAGGGTGTGGATAATGACCCACAGTCTTCCCCAGAAGCTCACAAAATTTCCCCGATATCACTAGATGTACGAAACACCGCAGGAGAAACACCAGAAGCTGAAACCATCATCCTTCCAACAGGCAGCGGGGAAAATGGTCCACCCCCTGCTTGTGTGGCGGAACAGTTGATAAAATTAGAAAATACCCTTGATCATAGAGAGACTAATAGTTTAGTGTGTGGGATAGGCAGAAATGTCGGAACTTTAAATTCTGAGCTTGAATTGGGCCATTTACCAGATTCTGTCGATATTTTGCAAGTGTGTCCAGATTCTGCAGCTGGAGTGCAAACTAGTGCAGAGACGACGTTTCAGCAAGGCGAAAACGTTTTGAAGTCTACTCGTATGAAGGAAAACACCATCGTCTTTACAAATATCCTCGAAAATGTTTTCTCTAGTGAAGATATCGAGGATGTCTCTTTAGTACCGCCTATTAGAAAGAGACACGGCCCAGAATTTCACTGTCAAACCCCGTCTCTAGACTTTGAGAGAGTGGACTCGAACGTCTCGCCCCTCATTCAAAAAGACGTCGAAGACCGAAGCATTGATCTAAAAATAAAACCATCGGTCTCAGATGTCATTTCGCCGCGGTCACCTGACTGTGTTGGAGAGGACACGGTTCAACGACTGGCCGCGGAGTTGTTGAGCTTAAAAAAACATTTCAGCCCGCCCAAGATTGACCCATCCAGTTTCACACCAGGGACGATGCTAGAGGGTTTAATTTGCCCACGGGGCAGCGTTGAAACTCGTCAGTTTCCGCCCGACTCGACAAAGCAGAGCTCTGCAGAGATTCACAACAAAGAAAGCCCAGAGAGGGCGGGGAAAATGGAGGTTGCAGGTGGTAAGAAAACTAGAAAAAGTACCACTGTTATTTGGAGCAGCGCTGAAATGAATGATCTAGTGAGACGCGGCGATAATAAATCCCCGGCACACGGCAACACATTGACATCTTCACCCAGGTGCAGTCCGCTCACAATCAGCAAAGGAAACTCTTTAGATTGTATAGATACCCTGCATGCGCCTGACCAATCTAGCCCAGTTAAAACGACAGCCTGCCAGTGCCTACCGGAACAAGTCCTAAACCTTGGCTCGCTTGCTGTAGAGGTTGAAGCATTTAAAACATCTGTTGAAAACAAAAGCACTATGCCAGCAACCAAACTCAGTACATATCTGCAAGGCAGCAAATCTTTGGTAATGGAGCACAGCGATTCTAATAAAGAGAACGAAGTAGAAGTTCGAAAATTCAGAAGAATCGTTCAGGTCAACTCTGCCAACGTATTTCATCAAACTTCCAGCAGTAATCAGTCGGAGATTAAGATGTCGTCTGCCATTAGCATTGAAGAAATGAAGACTGAACCTACTCAAAAAGAACAAAGTTCTATTTCTCCAACTTTACCCAGAGAACTAGCCGGCAGTACCGATGCTGCAAAGAACAGAACGAAGGCTTTAAAGTCTTTTGGCATTATCACAAAGAAGTTTTCAATCCCCGTGAAATGCCCACTATCCAGAGGTAAAAACCTGCCATCCAACGAAATCGAGAGACAGTTCAAAGTGCACACGGTTAAAATGAATGGTGTCAAAGGTACGTATGTAAAATCTAACAGCCAGAACAAAATTGTGGACACAAAGTCAAAAGTTATTTCGGAAGATCAAACAAAGCGGTTCGATGACATTGGCCAGTTGAAATCTGATAGCTATACGACGAAACATAAATCCTTGGAGAATAACGTGAAGAATAACTGGAAAGGGACCCCGGCTTTTCAACGTAAACTTCAATTTTTGTTAAAGAATAACAAATACGTTTTCAAGAAGAATGTGCAGGCGAGAAACGTTGCGGCCGTTATAAACAGCTCAACTGAACTCATTCTCAATAAAAAAAATGCAAAGGTCACATTGAAACTAGATGACCCATTACCAATGATAAAGTCCGGCACATCTGACAAAATGCTCTCTAAAATGTCAAAGAGGACACTGGATTTTTCAAAAGTGAGTCAATCAAAACCTGGGAAAAGTGCGCAGAGTTCAGGCAAGGAATCTGCCCAGCTAGAGTCCGATTTAACTAAAGCCTTGTTTGCATCTGATATACAAAGCCCCACTAAACGTTTACTGAATAGGAAGAAGGCATTGAAATACAAGCCAACAAAGTCGTTGTATACGGACCCCTTAAGCCCTTCAGAGCCGGTCCTTGACGAAGAAGTGATCGCCTGCTCCAAAGTTCATTTCGAGACCCCGGAAATCCCCGACGAGCTACCGAAGTTTTCCTCCGATCACCTGTTGATGGAAACACTCAGACGCCATTCACTGAGCCTCTCGAGACAGAACGCTGTGCCAGTCAAACCTTACGACAGGCGCATACTGCACCCAGCATCCACTGTTGGACTTAAGGGCATGTCCCAGTTTGAAGTGTTGCCGGATGTTTACAGCTCGTTTGTTACCAACTCTGAGTCAGCAGCGGATGATGCAACGGTTGACCGTCACGAACAAGGCGATGATAAAACGAAATCCAGTTATAAAAGTGACAAGAAACCCAACCGACAAAAACGCTCGTTCGATGATAAGCTACGTCTAAATAGAAAATGTCAAGCTCTGCGCGGAGTAACAGATAAAATTGACAATCAGACCTATGAGCATAACGAGTATCCGTTTTTACCGCAGACAAAAACAGGGTTAGACAGTAAAGGTGATGAACGAGAAATAAACTTTGATTACCTTGATTTAGGAAACCAACAGCCAGTTGGCAGCAGCAGCCATAGCGAGGAAAGTCTATTGCAGACCATTACAACGAGTAGACGGTACAGTAAATTGTTGAAAGCTTTCACCGGAAGCCTGAAAAGTGATTCATTTAAAACCCTGAGCTCACTATACAAGAAGAACTTTAACGAGCTGAGAAAGAGTGATTTGGTAGAAAACCCATTTGAAACACGTTTGACCAATCTGAGTCATCTACTTCAAAGCTACAACGACGCCAGTAAAGCACATTGCATGGCGTCTCCAACGGACCACGCGCGATTCGCCACCAAAGACACGGTCAGCGCCGGAACTGACACGAGCCACGTGGCACAGATCAGCCACCTCAGGCTGTCGGCGTCCGAAAGTTCCTGCGAGGAGGTAAACAAGTTCTCTTTCCCTCTGATCTCCTCGGCCCAAGACCTGAACCCCGTGAAATTAATCAAAGCCGATCTGGTGATGGGCCCCAGCGTCAGGACGAGTGACGACGACTCTGAAGGGCTCCTCCAGTCAGTGGGTCAGCGGCGAGCCAGGCCCCGTTGCCTGACCTCTGGGGACGTGTCAAAAGACGCTACCCTGAGATTTGACAATGCGGACCTCCAGAATCTGAGAATGTCAAACATAGACCCGATCATCACAGACGCTAAAAATCATAATCTTCTCCACCGTCGCAAAGAAATGAAAGTTGATCACGTGATGATAACAGACTTACAAGAGCTGCTGCCGACCGTGGAAGAAAACAATGTTCTGGATGTGTTGCTGTCCCGATTCACTAGACCACGGCATAATAATGAGAACACTTTGACATTCGACGAAATTAATCATTGGTCCAAAAGTCCTAAAATGGGTACTGAAAACCCTGTTAAGGTAAAAGATATGATTTTGGATCTTCAAAATGACGAAATCATTTCTATGAATAGAGAAAATCTAGAAGTGAACATGGAACATACGCCAAGGAAGTGTAAAGAAAATTCGATTCCTAGAATAGAACAATTATTAGTTGCTAGCCCCCAGGTCTCACCGCGCCTGAGAGAAACAAGCGGGGGCGTCAGGGAAGACGAATCTAGTGGGTCGCCAACGAGATGGGAGATGAAACATAAAGATCTAGGTCACGTGTGCACAGCAGGGAGAGCTCAGCACTCACCTGACTCAAAGTGTGACGCCGATGAAAGAAACGGGTGCGCGTCGACTCCTATGACCGTGCAAGCTCTAGGAGACATTTTAATACGAAAAAGCTCGGAAATATATTCAGGCTCTGTTTTCTCGTGTGACGGCTTCCGGCTGAGAAACTGTTTCAAAACGTCTGAGAAAAGTCCAGAATGTCTAAAAATAAAAGACGTTACCAGCACAATGAATACTTTACGTCTTCTACATCCATCGAACCATATAGCTAATGTTAAATCAGATGCCACCAACCAAGTCATGATTTTTTCAGATCAAAGAAAACTTGACTTACACCGAAGCTTGAGTTATTTTGATAAAATGGCAATGAAGAAAACCGGTAAGTTAACATCTTTCGGTCAATAGCAATAGCGTTGAAAATAGATACGTGTGTTAATTAGTTCCGGTCTGTGCGTATTAGGGGCTGTCCATTATTTATGTCAACACATTTTTTGGCGATTTTTACCTCCCCCCCGTCCCCCTTGTCAACAACTTGTCAAACTTCCAGAGACCCCCCCCCCTATAAAATTACGTCAACATTTGATTACCCCCCCCCCTAAAAAATGTGGCTTACAAAATGTTTATGTGGCAAAATTAGTAGGAATATAGTTAGTTTAATTAAAATACTGAATGTTAAGCGAGTGTGTAACACAGGACTACAAACGCTGCTTAATTTTCCTTTATTGAGTAATTATATTAAATTAAAAAAAAAAAGTAACATTGTTGACGTCAACTTTTCTTGACCTACCCCCTCCCCCTTGTCAACAATTGTCAACAATGTTCTGACCCCCTCTCCCCCCTATTTTGTTGACGTAATTAATGGACAGCCCCTTAGCAGTGATTCTCACATTTAGCGAATGAATTTGAGAAACGTTTTGATGTCGCGGCCCACAAGTGAAGATACCAAGGATAAAACTTGTTAACTATACACATTCATTATTTGTCAGTTAATTATTAGTATCGTTTTGACTCCCACCTTAAATTCTTCCGCGACTCACCATTGGGGTTGCGACCCACACGCTGAGAACTACGGTGTTTTAGTTTTGCTGTAATTTAGCGGTTCTCAACCTTGATCAATACTGTACCCCACAGGGTGCGAAAGTATGTCAGCGGCCCCCCCCCCTCACACGCAAGTTTACGAATAAATGTACTTATTTTTTTTTTTTCATAATTGAATGTGCTTATACATTTCTAATACGATACTTGGTCACGTGGTTTGGTGATGGGTCGCGCAGCAAACTGGTGACCTTCTTCAAACTCATTGGTTGTTTTAAACGAAAATGATATGTCGCTGTGTACCACTTTCCCGTACCCCTTGGGCAGTGCCACCGAGAGGGAGGCGGGGGGGGGCAAATGCCCAGGGGCCCGGCGAGTGAGCTGGCCAATCAACTTTTGAAAACATTCTTATCAGCACGGGGGGCCCGTGACAACCCTGCCCAGGGGCCCGAAATTTCTGTCGTTGGGCCTGCCCTTGGGATACGCGTACCACCGGTTAAGAGCCCCGGATCTAATCAGTGGCATTCTCAGCCATTTCCGGTTGCTCATACTATTGTATTTGCAGCTTTTTTTATCCCTCTTCTTTCGTTTTCAGATGACGTCACGCTCAAGTCATCAGAATCTTGCACCATGACACATAAACCTGATGTCAGACTGAGTTTAATCATGTGCAGAAGCTCGGATGAAAGTCACGCCTTGGTATTTGACGGACAACACAGTCTAAGGAAAAGGTCAATGGAGGACACAAGCCCGGTCATTTCAAACAAAAGGAGGCGCCTTTCACGTCCGCACTTTCAGTGGAGAGTAAAAAATAATCACCCCCTTAAAATGACCATCAGAAAGTTCACCACAAGACACCAAGAGTGTCATTTCAAGTCTACGTTTAGACAGCGTCAACTGATGCCTCATACAACAAGCAGCGTATCCGGCACGACATCGACAAGCCTGGCTGAAATTTACAAGGTTTCTAGGCCCGCTCGCAAACAATGGCCGAAAGTATATCGGTCTCATCAAGCGGAGAGCAGTCAATGTTTAAGAACGTGTGCATCCACACAAGCTGCGTGCGACGGCAGCAACTTGAGCGTTGGTCAATCGGAGCAGGCTGATTGCGGCAACATGTTGAGTCTTGATAAATCAGAACAAGTCAAGCTGGAGCATTTCACCAGTGCTGATAAATCCGAGCAAGCAGAGTGCAATAACCTTGTGGGTGTAGATAAATCTGAACAAACTGAATGTGATAAGTTTGTCACTGCTGATAAATCTGAGCAAGGGGAAGGTGTCAGTTTTCTAACTCTCGATAAATCTGAAAAAGCTGAGTGCCATAGATGCTTAAGAGTGGATAAATCTGCACAGGCTGTGTGCGGTACCTATCTAAGCATTGATAAGTCTATTCAAGGTGACTACGCTGACCATTCGGACATTGATAAATGTACACTGTGTGAGAGTGTTAACTGCGCGCGTATTGTGGAAACTTTATGCAAAGGGAATGAGTGTACCGATAAGGAAGACAACGAATGCAGGGGTTCCCTGTTTGACGTCAACGACTCTTTGCTGGATCTGGCTGTGAACAAAACGCAGGATTTGGAAAGCCTTTTGAACCTGGAGCTGAACAGTAAAGATGAAAGCCATGAAAGCAGCCTCAACAAAGACACCAAGCTCCTGTTCAGCAAGGCGAGCAGAAGTGCGCACAAAGTTAGCAGACACAGGCGGAGGTCAAGTATGAGGTTGACAGCTCTACCCAAACATTTCCCGTTTACAAGGGAGAACAAATGTCTCAGCCCGGATGTCTGTAAAGCGGACCCCCATTTGTCGCCGCCGCCGCCGCCTAAAGAGAAAAAGCATAAAAAGCTGAGCGACTTTCTACAGGACGCCAGAAACTGCTGCGTCGTGCCAGACACCCTGTCGCATGTTACCAGGTCTAAAGCGTCGTCTGTGACCAACACCGTACACTCGAGCGAAGAGGACGAGGAGCGTTTGCTCGCTGTCCTAGGGCGCCCCGTCAAGAGGAGGTACAGTCGAAGCAAAATGAAACACCTGGACACCGTAGCATCAGACTGCGGGCTGAAATCAAAGACGTCTTTGGATGACGAGATAGAAACAGGAGATTTGAAGGAAGGGAATGGCACGGCGAGGACACAGCCTGATCAATACCGTGTGGAGAATGATTCGCCACAGTTCGAATTGAAACTAACAACGGATGATGAAGAGGTGGGGGAATGCAAAGCTCGGGGCGGTCAATACGTGCATTATGCGTTGCCGCAAGGCGTCGTGTCGCCGAACTATACCGTAGACCAGCCAGGTGTCGGTCACACGCGGTCATATTCCGACCCAAACTTAATGGAGGGCAGGTCCGCGAGTCAGTGCGGCGAGGGCGGCACGGACTTGACCCCAAGGAACGTCACCGAACAGCATTACGGTCTGGTGACATCCCCGAGGCCGGAGCCCGTGGAGTCTCAGCCCGACTCTGTCTCGTACCGGAGCAGGGACACCCACGTGCACATCTCCGAGATGTACCTGACGCAGTCGACCATCGACAGGATCCACGCCGAGGACGACATCAGCTTCGTCGTGGAGAACCTGATCACCGCGGAGACGGGGAGGAACAACCCCTCGAGCAGCTCCAGCTCGATCGTGCTCAGCTGGATAGGGAGCGACATCTCCGAGGCGGATAACTTGCTGGCGGGCAACACGGCGGTGGAGACGGCGAAACATGAACAGCCAACGAGAAGTGGCTTTCACTTCACAGCTGCTTCGTTTATCGGCTGTGTGGGCGGCATCTCTAAAGGGCGCTGTCATGGCGATGCCAACAATGACAACACGCTGCTTATCAGAAGTGACCCCATCCAGAGTTTCAACTCACTGTACGACAAGTGTGAACAAACAAGAGACTGGAGCGAGCCTGATGCCTGTGGGAGCAACAATAAAGTCAGCCAGAGCAAAAGTGAGGGCAGTAACTCTATCCCCACTCAGCCACTCGACGGCAACAACGAATGCCCATTAACTCGCTGTCATAAACAAGATAGGTCATGTTCAAAGCATGACCTGCTCATGGATCCAGCGGCGATGCTCGGTGACAGCTACGGGTGTTCAGCGTGGTATTTTCCCTTTACGTGCGAGTCAGAAAAAAATTGCGGCCCGGCATACAGTGCAGAGTCAAACGGTCTCACTCCATGTGAGCCAAACAGGCACGTCATCACAAATTCTGAGAGAAACTGCTGTAAAAAGAACCCACCAGAAAAATCTGCACAACCAAACAATAAGGCTGCCCAATCAGAAAAGCACAGGTTTTCGAAAAAAAGAAACAAGTCAAAAGTGAAAGAAGAACAGCCAAACATCACCAAATCTCAACCCAGAACCGCCACACCATCGAGTGTGAAGAAGGCGTGTCCCGAAAAGGAGACAAAACCAGTGTGTGGCAGGAAACAAAAAATCCATTTGCAGTCAATTAAACCGTCTCATTCCGCTACACTGAATGATACTTCAAAGAAACAAATTCCTTCTCATGATGAAATCAATACACTTAAGTCCATAAATCTGACCGCAAGTCAACACACACCACGTAGAAACGGTGACGATTCTGGCAGTGAAGATATCAGCACAAAGATAAACAGACCGCAGACCAGCGCAGCATTCTCTCCACCAGCCAACAATAATCTGTCATGGTCAGCCATGCACGAACATGACATTGCAAACGATGGGCCATCTGGTCAGGTGACCATTGACCCGGTTCACGTGACCAGCCAGTTAACAACAGACTCAGGTGCAGACAATCACTCAAATGGTCCACCCGAGGTTCAGGGCATTGGCCAACCCAATGACAGCCAACATGAAGCATCAACCGGAGAAAAGATTTCTGCAACAACCCCACAGAAAGTGAAAAACATTATTCAAATGTTTGAACAGAGAAATAATCCTTAATAAAAGTATCTTTTAAAAAAAATCATATTTATAGTAGTAGTAATTTTAAAAAAGTGTAGTCAATAAAACAAGTTTACAACATTTCATATTTGCCTTTTATATAAGTGTATATTTAAAAGTGTTGGAATTGTTTACTTTAAGTTTGGTTAAGTAAGAATTATTATATCACACTTTTTGGAAACAGGTCATCTTAGACTGAATATAATCATTTTAAGCATATTTTACAAATTAATTTTCTTTTTACAGTAACCCACATTTTTCAATAATAAAGTAAAATGTCTTAATTTGTTTAATGTTCAAGACACATATTAAGTAATAAAATGAAGTAATCCAGTATTTCTCTAACTTTTAAAGCATACAATCCACCCAGAAACCTGTTATATTTTCGCAACCCACCTTTACAAAAAGAAAACCGTATAAAAGAAAGTAAAACCAAGATTAATGTTTTATAATCGCCATCATGTAATTATTAAAATTTTTGTTGACTCACTTCAAATCAGCTGGCAACCTACACTTGGTGAACCACTGAAATAATCTCAAAGCCATCTTTTGTTTTATAGTTTTGCTGTTCATAATCAATGACATTTTACTGCAACAACAAATTCTATCAAGAAAACAAAAACTGGTGTTTTGTTTTGAACATTTTACTGCAGCAACAAATTCTATCAAGAAAACAAAAACTGGTGTTTGTTTGTTTTGAACATTTTACTGCAGCAACAAATTCTATCAAGAAAGCAAAAACTGGTGTTTGTTTTGAACATTTTACTGCAGCAACAAATTCTATCAAGAAAACAAAAACTGGTGTTTGTTTTGAACATTTTACTGCAGCAACAAATTCTATCAAGAAAGCAAAAACTGGTGTTTGTTTTGAACATTTTACTGCAGCAACAAATTCTATCAAGAAAACAAAAACTGGTGTTTGTTTTGAACATTTTACTGCAGCAACAAATTCTATCAAGAAAACAAAAACTGATGTTTGTTTTGAACATTTATTTTTTTTATAAAGTGAAGCATCATTTTTTTTAACAAAAAAAAAATTAAGTTAAAATTTAATATACTTCTTAATTTCTATTTCATTATCACAATAACTTATATTTTTTAAGTGAGAATTATTCTCGTAAAATATTTAAAACTTTTCATTTAAAATATTAAATTATAATTTTCTTAGATTTTACTCAGAGCAGGTAACAAAATTCAGTGGAGCTGACTGCTGTCCCCTGGAAGAACAATGATTGAATGCATTTACTGCAGAGGAATTACAATAAATGACTAAACAAAAGAAAAAAAAAATTTTTAAAGATTGATTATTTTATTGGTCATGTGTGTCTTGCAATTACAGTCTCAACGAAGATACAACTGACTCATCCATTTTGACAATTACAAAATGGTGTTTGCTTTCTATATCCACTTAATTAACTTTCCATCAAAATAAACATAACACAGATTTTTGAAGCTTTTTTTTTTTTTGTGTTCGGTATGTCTTTGATACACTACCATTCTTATTGTTGAAAAAAGAAAATACAAAATTCTGCAAATACTATGCAGAGCAAAACTATGCTAGATTACTAGATTTATTTTAGAAGAGCGAATAAGCAAATATTAATTTTAGCCAAGCACATTATTTCAAGTAATGTTTGAAAAAAAAAAAAATAATTAAATTCATTTCTTATAATAAAAAAAAAAAAAACATTAATGACTGATGATGATGTTAATAATGCATGCTGCCTTACTTCTACTACACTCAAGTTTCAGTCCCAGAATAGAAAGCCACTAGTGTGAAAAGGATTTAAAGTACAATGAGTTTGAGTAACTGACATGACATCTATCAAACTAGCTGGATCAAAGGATACACTGACATCCAAGCAAAGATAACACTAAATGCAACAATTAAAGACATTTATATAAACTCTTACAATTTTTCAATTCATATGACCATATGCATTATACAGAATCACATTTGAATATATATATATGTAACAAAAGATTTTTTTTTTTTTAAAAAACATCAATGAGCAGTCAATTAAATTTATGTGTTTTTTTTCTAATATTTCCATTAAATAAGGTATTGAACATTTATATTAAAGCCAGAGCTTGAAAATAAAAAACAGATATTTAATAAAGTAGAGATTTAAACACAATAGTTGATGGGTTTATTTTGGTCCGCCTAGACTTAAAATTTTACATTTTTAAAAATTTTAAAACATCAAGATTCTTATGAATTATTGTAAAAGCGATAGGTATATTATCGACCCTGCAATCATTACACAGAAAAATGAAATCAACACCAACATTAAGCTATTATAAACCCTGTTCTCACTCATGACAGCATTAAAAAAAATTAACACTAGTTTCAAGAAATAATTTCACTTCATCATCATTAAAAAAAAAATTAATTTCAATTGTACAAAATAAAAAATATTTAAAATACACCCAAATGAAACAAATTATAAAAAAATGGAAGCGATCTCTAATAACAATATTTTATGTCACTGTTACACCAAGATCGGTTACACATTTGCACTGAATTCTTCTAGAATCTAAAAAAAGGCATTAAAATCCACTGTAGCTTGTTATAAATGTGATAACAATAGTGTATATATATATATATATTTATATTGGAAAGATTTGTACATGGAATGATAATAAAAAGTAAAACCATTAACTTCAAACAAAAATATTTTAAAAAATTAATAAAAGCAACAGGCAGGACACTACTTTTCAAAACTAAATCCATGACTTAAAATATTTCTATGTACTTCTATTACTAAAAATGTGTAAGATACATTCAGGCTCAAATGAAAAGCATTTTTTTCTTAATTTATTAAAATCATTTTACTTTTCTTATTTAAACAAACTGAATAAAATGATAATATTTCTCAACCTAAGTAATTACATAAAATGTATCATCAATTAGATAAATCAAGCTAAAAATGAGATTTCCAAGTTGAAATGTAACAGTATGTTGACCAATAATCTTGTGGCCTTTATACATCACAAGCCTTGGATAAGATTCAAATACCTGCACAAAGAAAGAAAGACAGAAACTGTACATTTAGTTTTTTAAAAATTGCAACTTACATAATCATTAACTTTCAATAGTGGTTTCTCCTATTTTATTAGAAAATAAACACAAAAATTGTACAGTAAAATGTTGGCATACAATTTCAAACCTGATTTTATCCAAAGGAATGATTTAAGAAAATGGAAACAGGTTGTTTTTGTATTAGCATTTTGCCGTTAAAAATACAGTTTTTTTTCTTCCCTCAGCAGAGAAGTCAATGGTTAAAAACTGAAATCCCAAAACAGGAATGTCAACAATATGTAACACTAGTACCTGCTGGAAAGCTTTTATTTTCCATTTTTCACATCTTCAAGCTGCTGAACACATTCAATTCTTTCCACAGACATGTCAGGATTAAATTCTGTCACAGATCTGATAGCTTCAACTAAGGCCTGCAGAATTCAAATCAGCATGAAATAAATGTTATTAAATGTAAAACTACATATGCACACGCTGTTTAAGTGACTCAGTTAATAACCTACCCCACACCCTTCAGCCCAATTTCTTATTCCCTTAAAGCTCAAAAGAAATAATTCAAATAACACTCACAGCATCGAAATCATAGTCATCTTCATCATCATCACCAGACAATGTTACTTTATGTACTATTCTTGTTTCCTCCACTCCATCTCTCTCTGTTTTATACTGAAAGAAATACAAATAATTTATCAAGCCACAAACATGTTTTGTTTGTTGTTCTTAGGAAGGAAAAAAAAAATGAAATATATATTTTTTTTTCAAGCGATACAACGCTCTGCATTAAAAGACAAGAAATGCCAGCAGCATTAGTAAAGCAGCTTTGGAGCCATTTTTCACTGATCCAATTACATTTCATTTACCACCAGTAAATCTGTATTAGTTATTTTTTATTTGTTTTTTTATTCTAAATGTTTGTTTCAGCTATCCAGAGATTGCTACTACACGCACTAGTAAAGTAGAACTCTTAACAAATCTCTCAACTTACAGTCATTGTTTCAATTGTCTGTAATCTACTGCTGTGAGAATGAGCACTGACCAGTATACCATCGTCATCAAGGTCAGATGGACAGTTGTTTTGCTCATATTTCACTGTGCGAACCTCTGTTTTCACCAGCGGAATATTCCTGCTGGACATGGGCACGTCGGAGTAGTTCGGGTTGTATTTGACTTTTTCTGTGGCAACAGTCAGTGGCTAGAACCCCATGACCCAAAGGTGAGATGCAGGTGTACAAAAGAATGTACACAGGTGGAGAGATAAGGGTGGGCAAATAGAAAGAAGAATTATGAAAGAACAGAATCATTAAAGTGAAACCAAATGTAAAGCCAAAGCTTAGAACATGCATTCACAAATGATAGAAAACTATTGAGTGTGTTTACACAGAAACTATTTCAAAGCTATCTACAAGTGTGGTGTCAAATAATGGAACAATCTTCTTTTTCCAAAACTAACTTTTCTTTTTTTTTTTAGAAATATTTTCCATTCTTAGATTTTTGTGTTGCAACAGATGTTTATTGCACACAAAAATATCTCATTACTTTGACAGCCTACACTAATTTGTTTTTAGTGCTTATGTTATGCAAGTAAACTGGACATAAAATGTTGAAAAATATTATTCCCTAATAAATAAAACAAATTTGTTATATTTTTAGAAATAGACTTCAATTAAAAAGAACAAATAAATAAAAATATATTTCTTGTGGCTTATATCAGATATTTATAGAAATTATATTGATTACAATTTTTTTTTTTTAGTTTTCTGTTTTAAAGTGTCAAAAATATTTTTGTTTTTGTTTGTATAATTAATAAGTAGTGTACCCGGTGTGAAATCGAAAGACTAAAAAAAAATGTTTTATATTTTTATATTATTTATATTGTCAAAAGAATTTCACTTGCTTTTGTTTGTGAAGTTTATATAAATTATTAAAAATAGTATGCCAGACAAAAAAAAACAACTACACTTTAATGAATATGTGCTAATTCTGATAAGCTATAATCTCTCTCTGCTAGTTAGTAATATTTGATTTCATGTACCTATTGTTTGTTTGGCCCCCTAACTAATCTGGATAGTTTAACCGAAGGAAATTAAAGCTGGAATGTCACTTTTTGTTTTTACCTTATAAATGCATGATGCTATTTAATTTCTTATGTTTTTTGAGAATTTAAGCATTGTTATACCCAAATTTGACAATCTTAAAAGAAATGACTTGTGAGCTACCTACTAACATCATTGAAAGTAAGCATGTTGAAACCACAAAGAACATAACCACAGGCATAAAGTGTCATGGTATCTTGTGGGGCATAGATTAAAATTCTGAACTGATCACACAGAAAAGTAAATAATATTAAAGTTACAAACCCAGACTGTACAAATATTTCACTCTCTAGAAGTTTGTGTGTGAATTTACTTTTTAAAAACCATTTTAAATTGCAGCTAAAAGCAAACACATTTGGTTTGTTTGGAACATTGTTATTTCACGAAATTTTATATTTATGAATATATGTGGTCATTAAATGTAGCAAGAAAACTTTTCTAGTTGCATTTGAAATAGGAGAGAAAGACTCTTTTAAAGAAAGTCAAAGTGGAAAGAGTAAAAAAAAAGTTCAGTAAATATCAGACATCACAAAATGTAACTTCAGGACTAGGTGGGTTTTTTGTTGTTTGTTTTTAGGGGAAAATGTTTTCCTTAAAATGGAGCTGACATAGAGAATATTGGATACAGCACAGATTTACAATCATTCAGAGATAAAGTTTCAAACTTGTGTGTGCATCATCAAGTACTAATTGACAGATGTTAGAAGAGATAGTGACACAATAAACATGAGGTTTAGGTCTAGCCACTGTGTTTTATGTTTACACATCAAAATGGATCCAAAGCTCATCATTTTCATCATGTTACAATTAAACAAATTTTTTTACCCTTATTACTATTTCTTCACGATTTGTTTTTACATATAAATGTTTAACAGGCTTCAAGCTAAATGGGACTTTAAGACTAAACCTTGGGAGGAATATTTTACTTATGCATAAAGCTTTAATGTGTGAAAATTTTATTCAACTAAACATGTAAGCAACAAAATACAAAGACTGAGAAAAAAAAATACACAAGAAAAGGGGCCACAATGACAGGATAAGCTATTTCACTTTCATAGAACTAGAATCTAATCAAATGGCTGTAAAAAAAAATAATCCAGGTGTGGATATTACTATTCTACTTACCAGGTAAAACATTTTCATAAAATCTGCTGTTAAAATAATTCCCCTTATGACTGACTATAGTCAAGACAGTATAAAGCAATGAAATCGTATTTAAACTGTCATCCTAAAAGTAGGAAAGCCCAAAAATGTCTTAAAATGCACCCAATCATTTATGTCAGAAGTTTTTAAGATTAGTCAGTAATTTTGTTCATGTACTATGCTGTTTATGATACCCGCAAATCTTTTAGAACAAAATATGTAACTAAACCAACCCGCAAGCAAACTCTTTTGCATAAACAGAGAAATCATAATAATAATATTTGATCAGAAAAACTATAATATTTAATTTTATATGGCTCATTGTCAAACTCTTTATGGGCTAAAAAGGAGTAAACTTTTTTTTCTCGTAATCTTAAAAAAAATGTAAATACGAAAAATTTTAATGCTGCAATTAACAGAGATCATATCTGCTTGACACCAAAAAGGCAATCTTTTTTAAATTTCATTCAAAAAAAGGAATTCCTTTGATTTGTAAAAGTCTTTTTTTTTTTTTTTTTTTTTAAATCGTATTGATCTAAAATATATCTGTTTTGGAAAAAGAAGAAAGTTTTCTACTATATTGCAATAGAATTCTTCTACCAAACAATTTTGTTGTAGCTAGCAGAAATTTTTAAGTTGCAACAGCTTAATGATAACTGCTATTACAGCATGTGCCATACTTTTTGTTTCACTAATAATATGAGTTAAGTGAACAAATATTAACTGAGTACTGATATGAATAAACATACACAGGTTTAAATTAAATGTATATGCTCATCTTTAAAGTATTAATTTTTTTAACAGCTGAATTGATATTGCAATTTTCTCTATTCTAAAAAAAATGTAAAGACAACCGCTGTAAAACTAATCTCTACCACAATAATGTGTAAACCAAATAAAACTAAAACAAAATCTAACAACTACAGCACAATTAGGGGAAAAAAAAAAACTGGGTAATTTTTCAGCAACATGGTAAGTGAGGAGCTACTTGTAACATCAGAATGCTACATATTAAATGAATTTCAATGAAACTGCTAAGACTATGCATACAGAATTACTTTTTAATAGAGCTTAAGTAATAATTCAAACAATTTATACAGTCTATGATTGACACATTTTTTGATACGGTGTAAACAATAATTAGAGCTTTTTGCTATAGACAAGTGGTTCTCAAAGTGTGGGTTGCCAGGTGATTTGAAGTGGGTTGCCAAAAACTTTAATGGGTTGCCAGGTGATTTGAAGTGGGTTGCCAAAAACTTTAATAATTGCTTGGTCGAGAATATATACAGTTAATTTGTGCTTTTTCTTTATTTCTACTTTAAAGGTGGGTCTTGAAAACTGAATCAGTCGTGAATCATAATAGTTTGAAAACCACTGCTATAAACTACGCTTTATGAAAATACTTTTTCACTAGGCTGAAATCATTATAGGAACATTTACTAACAAATTAATTTTTAATTTGGGCTCAAACAGTTATAGGAACACTTATTAAAAAAACGAGATAACAATGAGCAACTTACACCAAAACTATCATCTAAACTGTGATTTCCTTTTGGTGCTACTGGCGGAGGAACTTTGGGTCTACCAACTGTACTTGTAGCAGCAGGATCCCAATTTGATAAAGTATTGTATCTGGATTTAAGACTATCTTTTGAGGCCTGTCATAAAAAATAAAGTTAATAAATGCAAGAAAATCTGATACCAGTTACATGCTGAAAGTTTAGCTACTTAGAATTCTATTTTTTCAGTTTAAGAGCCTAGTGAATCATTAGAATTCAAGTAATATACTTTTATTTCTTAACTGACATTTGTGAATTTTTTTTTCAAGTAACAAGCAACCAAGTTTTAAAGCATATGCAAATGATTAATGACATGACATGACACCCAAGCTGGCAATGTGCCATGTTGATGGCTTACACATTTGATATAATGTTCTTAATAGTTTATTCACATCTTGACATATGTGTTCTATAATGCCCTAATCTAGACAACATAATTAATGAGCTCTCGTAACTTAAGATGCTCATTTAGGAGTGAGTCAAATGTGAAAGAATTTACCTTGACAGGTTTGGTGACAGGTACATAACGTTGTTTATTTTCTATCTCTCTTTCATCCCCAACTACACCGGTCATGTCAACTTTACCGATGGCCAGACCAGCATTCAAAAGATGAGCCTTTAAGATATACAACAACAATAAATATTTTTTTTTTAACCGAAAATTTTTTTATCACTGCATCGTAAAAATATTTCTAGCTTTAAAAAATAAAATAAAGATTAACGGAAAAAAATATCCTTTTAAAATACTCAAACTAGTTTGTTTAAGGTTAGAAGCCATCTACTTGTCATGCTGAAACATATATCTAAACTACTAATGCAGTACTCAGCTACAAATATCAAAAAGTTAGATAGGTAAAAGATCAACAAATATCATTCAATGAAGTTTAAGGTAACATTTCAGATGGATACCTTTTTTTTTTTTTATACTTAGGAGCGTCCATAAAGTCTAAGGTAGAGGCTATGATGTTTATTATCGAAATCATTATTATTTATTATCAGGTCTAATTATTTTAACAGTGTCTGTGTACAAATAGCCACATTAATAAGGATGGATTCATATTCCTGACTTTTTGTACTTGTAGAGGGCAAAAATGGCAGTGTATTTTTTTAACCTGAATATTTGAAATGACTATAGCATGAAAAATAAATAAACATTAATAACTTATTCACAACAGCTGCACTGATTTAAAAAAAAATAACTGGGTGGGTAAAATTGTCAAGATTGTAAAAGTGAAAGAATTGTAATTTACAGAAAAAAAACATCTAAAGATTGCATAATCTTTCAACATATAAACTTCTTTATAAAAGGCCCTTACTTTTTAAAAAACTATAAGCATTGATTAATAACCTTGATAGAATAAAATCAGGTTTAATATAAAAAGTAAAATATAAAATTTAGGTTTGATAGATCGTTGTTTTATGATTAAGTTTAAAATATTTACACAAAAGGAACAATTTTATGGACTTTATTTTTTCTCATTTTTTTTTTTACCAGCAAACGATTAAGATCTTACCAGTTTGCTTTCGAGAAATAGAAATTCTAAGCATTAAATAATTGGAAAAATGGAATTACTCAAGTAAATACATCATTGTAAAATATATATGGCATGGTAAGATAAATAAAGATGAATATGAAGAAGCAAGCAATTTAAATAAGTAGTTTTTGTGCAAAAATACTAACTCAAATATTCAAAAAATAGTCTGGAAAAGTATAATATATATAAAAAGTGAGAAAAATACCAGGATGTTACTGCAGTTAATAATAACTATTTGCTACAAGTATAAATTAGTTGCCTAGATAAAGAAAATGTGAAATTTGTAAAATAGATGAGAATGTATTATATAGTGCACCATTAATAGTAATGTAAAACTACATCACCCATTCATATATAAATTAATTGAAATCATCAATATGTAAAAAAAAATTACAAAATCATTAAATATGTTAGGTTTGAATATCAAAATAAATAAAAAAAAGCATTAAAAAAATATAAAAATGGATGATCTTTTCATGTTTAAATAAAAAGTTGAGAACGTACTTGATTTCTTTTAAAAACTTCACAAAGATGGTTTTTATTTTATTTCTGTTGATAACTGTAGTCATTGCTTTACTTAGCTATTAGTAACAAGTTAACAATATAGACAAGAGTTGAAAGTTCAATTCATAACAGAATTTTTTTTCAGTAAATGGCCTGAATTCAAATTCATTTTTATTGCATTTAAACATATTCATTTTTTTTTCCTATCTGGAAATTTCACCCAAACGATACTAATTTTTTAAAAAAGTAACAGATTTAAAAAGTAACAGATTAAAAAAGGAAAATGTTAAAAGAAGAAATTTGTATAAAAAAGAAAGCACTACTGCAAGGAAACAAAGTTGAAAAAATGACCTTCATTTT
>JAGDYQ010000094.1:2073452-2141367 GCA_021962125.1 Bulinus truncatus
ACCAATAAACTCCGATTTTTATTCGGAACCCGTCCCAATAAAGTCTGATTGTTATTCGGACCCGTGGCGAATATGCACTTAGCTTAGCTATACATAAACTTTATTATTGTTTTTTTTATAATTGTTTGAATTGTATGATTTAATCGTTACTCAGTGTCTAGGGTTCCACTAAGCGGACTCTGCATTATTATTTTTTTCGGTTTCCGTCTAATAAAGTTTAAATATAGCTAAGCTTAGTGCATATTTGCCACGGGTCCGAATAACAATCGAATTTTATTGGGACTACTCTATTTCAGATATTCTGTTTATAATAAAATTGTTAAATACAGAAAGCGACCATTTTGTTTTTAGTCTATTACAAATCCGCGGTCAAATAATACACGAAATGACGCGTTCTATTTGTCGTCGTAGTAAAAATTTATTTTTAAATGATTGATACAATTATTCTATAAAATAAAACTCTTTTAACTTTATATATAACAAAATAACATGCCATTATAAAAATTTGGGAGGGTAAACAAGATTTTAAACGAACACAAAACGATTCATCATTAAATATTTCTTGTGGTGATGTGTGTGCACGCTATCATTTAAACACTGTTACTGTTGTGGCATTCGTAAAACATGACAACATTTCAAACTGTAGGAGGCAAACAATCAAACAAATTTGCAATTTTAAAGCTAAAAGTAGCGGCTCCCGGCTCCGGCTCCGCAAGCCTGCTTATTGCAGAAGAATACATTTGGCTAATATCAAATGTCAGCTTGTGTATTTAGTACCACACTATTTGCCTTTTATTACCAGTCCATCTTCAAGAGTAAGAGATAGGAGGAATGGTAATAATTTATAGCCGTTTTTTTTTAAACATTCTCTGAGGCAGCCTTCATAGATATCGTTTAAGACAGGGTGGAAAGAAGACAGCGGAAGAACAAATTTGCTCCTAGATATGTAGATGGGGTAGATATGTAAATGCATGTTTGTTTTTTTAACTCCACAAATCGTCAAAGTTTAAATATGTTTGCTTCTTACTGATTAAATATAAACTAGACGTTATCTGCACTGAAGTTTATATCAGCCACCTGGACAACGACCGAAGTCACCACTTTGTGATTGGTAGAGCAGATCACGTGGTTTGTGACAAACGCACAGTAGATGGATTAACAATAAAAATATCAAATCGCTACACTTGTTCAATGAAAATCCACTATTCAATGACAGCTATTGTTTAATTTAAAAAAGTGGTTGTTTTAACATTTTATATCCTAAAACCGTTAAGTAGCATGTGATTATTTACAAAATAGAAAGAGACTTTATTTGATAAAACATATTTCCATATCACTAACAAATGAACAAAAAATGTTTACCATACAGCTAATGCTGTAAAGTACCGTACAGCTAGAGCTGTACCATACTGTACAAAAGTGCTGTACTATACAGTACAACTTGTGCTGCACAATACAGTACAACTAGTCTGTACAACACAGCGCAACTAGTGCTGTCAAATACCGTACCGCTAGGGCTGTACAATACCGTATCGCTAATGCTGTATAGTACATTACAACTAGTGCTGTACGATACAGTAAAACTAGTGCTGTAAGTACAGCTGAACTAGTGCTGTACAATACAGTACAACTAGTGTTGTACAATACAGTAAAACTAGTGCTGTACAATACAGCTGAACATGTGCTGTACAATACAGTACAACTAGTGTTGTACAATACAGTACAACTTGTGCTGTGCAATACAGTACAATTAGTGATGTGTAATACAGTACACTAGTGCTGTACAATACTGCATAACTAGAGCTTTACAATACAGTAGAACTATTGGTGTACAGTACAGTGTAACTAGTGCTGTACAGCTCAGTACAACTAGTGATGTACAGTACAGTACAACTAGTGCTGTTCAACACGGTACAATTAGTACTGTACAGTATGGCGCAGCTAAAGCTGTACAGTACAGTACAATTAGCTCTGTACAATACAGTGCAACGTTCTGTACAATTACGATAAAGTGTACAAAAAAAACTGCTCTAGAACTAGCAGAAGTCAATGTATACCCAAACATACACCCACTCCCAATGTTCCCCCCTAGCCCAGTCTAGCCGGCTATTACCCCCTCCCCTCCCCTTCAGAATCGTCCAAGGAAATTCAAATTGTCAACAACACGCAAGCCAACAAATTGCAACATAAGTTATGAATAGTCTCTATGTCTCAGTTCATAGTGCGCTCTGTAAAAAAAGAAAAATACGTTAGTAAAAAGATTTTTATTTTGTAGGACTGGCTTGTTCCATTGTGATCTTTTTTTGTGTTCATTTTCATATGTCTGGAAGTGAGAGAAGGAAATACGAGATCATATTGACTTTAAAATTGACTTTAACTCGTACGACACTTTTTGCCTCTTGGCATTTACCTGTTTTAACTTAATATTTTATTTGTCTTTTTTTTTTATAAATTGGTCTATTTAAAAATGAAAAAAAAAAATTAAGAATTTAGAGAAATGACTTTTTGCACCTAACAGTGAGGTACTAAAGTGTAAGTCTTATAGAGATTAAAATAAAATAAAAACAATAACTCAGTTTCGATTTAAGCCGGTCAAAGAAGTAACTGGAATATATCAGGAAACTTGGAATTTCTGTTTAAAGTTTGATCTGTGTTGTGAATTTTGTTTTAACTAGTCATCCCGCGGCGTAAAATACGCCGCCTTATCTATCAATATAATTACTGTAATTTTATTTTTAAATAAGCAATCAAACAAAATAACAGGCTGACATCTTCTCAGAAAATACATGGAATGCAAAGTTGAACTTTGACCTAACACGAGCGAAACAACGCGAGGTGTCGTCTGCGACGTATTCGGGAAATTCCACAATCTATAAATAGTCCTGCGACTTGAAGATGTGAAATATATATATATAGAGATCTTTTGTAAATCATTGGCCAGCTTTGTTAGATTTTTGTATGTTCACGTAGAGTTGAATTTCATGATGAATCGTTGCCTTATGTCTGTGTACTTTCAAAACCGAGCCAATTGGTGTGTATGGTCATATGAAACATATTCTGACACGGCAGTTGGTCATCGTTGTTGGTCTTTATCGTGTGATTTAAATAATAGACAGGCACAGCAGTTGGTCATTGTTGTCGGGGTGTGACGTGTGGTTTAAATTATAGTCGTTCAGAATTTAGTCATTTACGTCAGGTTGTGTCGCTGGATATGAACTACAGTCAGGTACGATGTGATCATTGTTGATGGACTGTGTCGGGTGATATAAACCATAGTTAGTAAGATACTACTATTGATAACAGTCAGTCATTGACGTCTTTTTTTTTTTCATGAGGCGTGTGTTGGTGATTTGTATTTGTTCCAGTTGGTTAGTTTGAAGTATGAAAACATTTTAAAATCTTATGTTGCCGAAAGGGAGTAGCTCGGGGGAGGGACACTGGGTGTGGCCCTGGAGGCGGGTTACGTCGAGCGCGGGAGTAATGAGATGTATGCGTGTGTAGGGTTTAAACAAATGTCTTTGATTCCCTCCTCAACCCCCCCCTCCCCACCCCCGCATTGCTCCCTACACCAAAAGCTATTGACGCTACTGAATTGAAATATAATTTACTTTCACGCAGAGAAAGAAAAAAAAAGATAGTATCATTGACAGACATGTAAAAAAAAATAATAATAAAGAAAGAAATGATTGTAAATCAATCAGTTTTGGCCGAGAAGCTTACAGTACCTGCCAAAACCATTTACAGTACCTGCCAAAACCGTTTACAGTACCTGCCAAAACCGTTTAAGTACCGGCCAAAACCGTTTACTGTCCATGCCAAAACCGTTTACAGTACCTGCCAAAACCTTTTTGCAGTACCTGCCAAAACCATTTACAGCACCTGCCAAAACCATTTACAGTACCGGCCAAAACCATTTACAGTACCTGCCAAAACCATTTACAGTACCGGCCAAAACCATTTACTGTACCTGCCAAAACCATTTACAGTACCTGCCAAAACCATTTACAGTACCTGCCAAAACCATTTTTGCGTGCTTGACTTCACGGACAAAAACATGAAAAAAATATGTCAAGATGACCCGTACGTAAAACGTAATTATTAGCAGTGGAAAAATAATATGTGGTTTCTGTTGTTGCCAACTTGTTTCATTTTTGTACCTGTTGTTGATCAGACGAAGTGCTGGTAAGTATTTCATAAACACCAACCGCTTAGTGTATAGTTTGATTGTGCAAAGAATGAATTAGGGACTGACAGTACTGGATTAACGTATAGGCAATTAGCAAGCTCGAGCGCTATTAAAGGGTGGGGGGGGGGGTCATTTAATTTCCGAATTTATCAATTAAAATTACCGTTGTTTGTGCCGCATTATATTTCGAATAACTTTGAAATCGAGCTAAACGTATTAAAATGTCTTTTTATATGAACATGCTTTAAAATTCGAACGCCCTAGTGTTATTTCGGTGTATTTAGTTGTACCCGAGTGTTATTTCGGTGTATTTTGTTGTACTCGAGTGTTATTTCGGTGTATTTTGTTGTACTCGAGTGTTATTTCAGTGTATTCTGTTGTATCCGAGCGTTATTTCAGTGTATTTAGTTGTACCCGAGTGTTATTTCAGTGTATTATGTTGTACCCGAGTGTTATTTCAGTGTTTTTAGTTGTACCCGAGTGTTATTTCAGTGTATTATGTTGTACCCGAGCGTTATAACAGTGTTTTTAGTTGTACCCGAGTGTTATTTCAGTGTATTATGTTGTACCCGAGTGTTATTTCAGTGTATTTAGTTGTACCCGAGTGTTATTTCAGTGTATTTTGTTGTATTCTTTTATTATTTTCGTATGTTTTCATGCGGAATTCGGGACATTTATACTTTATGACAGTATACCGATTTATTTATTAATATTTAATACATGAAAGCAACTTAGGGCACTTACCATTCAAATACAGCATGTCCTTATAATATACACCACCAGTAGTGAATGGTAACTGTGTCGACAACCTCGGGTCCAGGGCCTTAGGCGATGGAACCCCCATGCTTATATGGGTCTGGGACAGTGATTTGCTATGTTGCCTAACAGTAGGAAAAAACACTAAATGTTGGTATCGAGGACCCGGGGTATGAAAATCTCAATCGACCATCTCACCATAGCCTCGTGTAATGCACAGGCCTATTATGTACACAAGCTTTGAACATCTTAGATTTATAAAATGTTCATATTCAAAGTTTGAACATCTTAGATTTCTAAAATGTTCATATTTGAAGTTGAAGATCTTAGATTTCTAAAGTGTTCACATTCGAAGTTGAACATCTTAAATTTATAAAGTGTTCATATTCAAAATTTGAACATTTTTTTTCAGGTGTTCATATTCACGGTTAAACATCTTAGATTTGTGAAGCATTCATATTCAAAGTTGAACATTTTAGATTTATAAAGCGTTCATATTCACGGTTGAAACTGGATTTCATATATTTATTATTAATTATAGTATCATATTTATAAAGTAAAGCTGATCATTAACATATGATACAATATACGTACTGTGTAATACTGACAGGTACAATGTGCCTACTGTGTATTAGTGACTTGTACAATGTGCCTTCTTTGTATTACTGACCGGTACAAACTGCCTATTGTGTATTTATGACTGGTACAATGTTCCTAATGTGTATTACTGACTAGTACAATGTGCCTATTGTGTATTACTGACTGGTACAATGTGCCTATTCTGTATTGCTGACTGGTACAATGTGCCTATTCTGTATTACTGACTGGTACAACGAGCCTATTCTGTATTACTGACTGGTACAATGTGCCTATTGTATAATACTGATAGATGTATTCAGACTTGTACGAAAACTTGCGTAGCTTGTGTTGACTTGGCTGTTTTTTAGTGTTTATAGGGCTGTTTTATTGTGTTGACTTAACTGTTTTCTTGTGTTGACTTGGCTATTTTCTAGTGTTGACAGGGCTGTTTTCTAGTGTTGACAGGGCTGTTTTCTAGTGTTGACTTGGCTGTTTTCTAGTGTTGACAGGGCTGTTTTCTAGTGTTGACAGGGCTGTTTTCTAGTGTTGACAGGGCTTGCTTTTAGTGTTGACATGGTTGTTTGAGCTATTATATCTAAAGCCGTCTGATGCATTTAATTTATTTTTGTATTGACCGAGTTATAATTGTTGCTTATGTGATTTAATCTGTTCATACAACATTTCATGTTTTCATCTCTCTCTCTCTCTCTCTGGATAAACCTTCACATTCTATAATTTCACATCAACAATATTTATAGAATTACGAAGAGAAAAAAAAATAGATTTCTCTCGTGTTGTCATGGGTGTGTCGGTGTGAATCAAACGATTCTACGTTTTACCACCGGCGGACTGGTGTGAGAAAATAGCTTGACCATCGTGCCACATTAGACCACTTTGTGATAGTTTACTTTGATTTTGTTTACCAATGAAAACAAAAGGGTGGATGCCAAGAGTTCACTGTTCATGGAGCCCGCATAGCATAGATAGATAGATAGATAGATAGATAGATAGATAGATAGATAGATAGATAGATAGATAGATAAAGTATTTTGTGTAAGGAACCAAAGTTAAGAACCATTCTCGTTTTCTCGAGCTACTTAGTTCTGGTTCATTGCACTGTGCCATTGTTACGGTTTTTAAGCTACGGGCCAGTGCTTCGGTATTTTTCATTTCATTTTAATCTGACTAGAGACAATGTCTACCTAGAATAGAATGTGTTGTCATAATTTATTTCCTGGTGCCGTAATTATAGCATTGTAGTTTATCATGTGTATCATACAGATTTGAATGTTTCAAGATAATGTTTCTGGTTTGGTCTACCTGTATAAAAACTTTACATTTCACAGTTCGAAAGCACCGGTATGTTGTTGTTTTACTTTCACTGAACTCTTACCTATCGCCATGATCTTCAGAAAACGTTTCAGTTTCCGTCGAGCGTTCATTTGCTGGGTTGTGCTTTTGATTGTCTTTATATCGATGACAGCACCGCTGCTGGACGGACATGGTCATCTATCGCACACACCCGCACACCTGGCTCCCTCGGACACTACCACGATAGGTACAAAAACAAATATGAAACCTTCGTCTGGACTTCAAGTAGAATTGAACACAACCTCTGGCAGCAGCGACGAGAGGGCTAACTTTACAGCGACCTTGTCGTACAGAAAGTACCTGGCGAATTTGACGGACAACTCGAAGTATGACCGTTACTTGAAGGTAAATGCCAAAGTTGTTCGCTATTTACTTGAACCAATATAGAAGCCATGTATCTTTCAGTTCTGTATAAGTGTTTGAAAAATAGTTTATTGTGTATTCAAATCGTTCCTTTTTTAGAGCATTTTCTATTGTCCCTGTTTTGTCTGTCTGTCCGTCATCACCCTAGATCTCAACAACCATAAGTCCTAGACCCATGATGTATATATCATTTTGTAGGTCTTGGCCTGCCATGTGTACATCAAAAGTTCATTTCGCGATAGGACCTCTGAGGGCCGGGCTTCAGGGTTCCTAGGGGGCTTATATATTATATATATGGCCCCATTCTACACCTTGTACATTCAATAACCCATTCATTTGGTGCGAAATACTGCAGCACGTAGTTTCACCAAGATTTATTAAGAAACTCATCAAATGAAATAGTAAGCTTGTGTTCTGAGTTTAATTGAAAGTATCAGAGCTATGCAACAATTGACGAAGTTTTCGGACGATTAAATGACTATAATTTCGAATGTTTTCAATTATGAGTCCTATTTCAGTAACCACAAACCACTTGTAGTTAGATTTATGAGAAAATAATTTTTTTTCAAATATAAAGAAACGTCTTTATAATATTTTTTTTACAGATATATGCATTACACAATTGAATTTATAAACATTTCCAAAATTTACAAATATTTACTAAAAACTAACAAACGTACTGATACATAACACTAAAATGCGCTAACACGTCCTGTGTCCAGAATGGAACAGGCTTAATTGCTTGTTTTCTTCCCATGAGATTTTTATCCAATATTGAAACAGATTTCTTTCCTCATATGTAGGGGTGTGCCGGATCCGTTTATTCCAACTGGATCCGGATTTTCTTATGCGAAATCCGCCGGATCCGGTACCGAATTATTATTCCGGATTTTTGTACTTTGCAGATACCGGTAAATCTGAGGGGTTGGATGCCTTCTGAACAGTTGGCCTAAATGGCTAAATGACATTGGCTGATTGGAAGTGAAGAACTTTGAAATAAATTAGAAAATAGAAATTATTCAAAAATCACTGAAATCAGAATATAACGCAGATTGATAAAAAGTTATTATCCATATGTAACTAAACTCGCTTTTAAGTTCTAACTCGCTGCAAGGTCAAAGGAAAACAACTTTACTATTAGTCTATTACTTTGGCACTTGCCACTTGGCAGTGTAATTTTTAAACTATTGTAGTGCACTAATTGTTTTGAATCTGAGGAGAAAGTCAGACTCATCATCTGAGTTCATCTCGTCTTATCATTGGCTCATTTGATGATGGATGCTTATTGTTCAAATGTACTTTACAAGTTTGAAAATTGAAATAAAAATTTTAAGGGGTAGGGAGGCAAAATTGTAATATCTTTTTTAATCCTCAACCTTTTGTAATATTTCATACAAGCATACCCATCAAAACTTAATGGGTAAATATGCAAAAAAAATGTACTTAAAATTTTCCGGTTGCTATGGTAACAGCGGCCATCTTGTTTTTTGTTTACAATTTTGTAACAAAGATAAATCTGATTTTCTCCCAAATGGATAAACCAATTAGTTTAAAATTGTAAATATAGTTAGAATTACATCTTATCTAGAGTCTGGTGTGAGGATTTTGAAATATATTGAATAGTTTTTTTTTATGATTTTTTTTCTATTATCACTAAAAAAAAAATGAGAAAAATAGCAAATTTTCACATAAAAACATCAATAAATAACTAATCGTATAACTTTTTAAAAAATCATTACAGCAATTTATTAACCTATACGTACTTAACATATGATCAAAATTGTAAGTCATTATTGTCACAAATAATGAAGTAGTTAAAAAAAAACATTTTAAATTAAATAATTTCGGAAAAATGAAAAAAAAGCACATAAAGTCCAATAAAAAAAAAAACTACTTGATATATTGGGTTAAAACTGTCCAGCACCATAGCCTGTGGTTCCATGAATCTTAACATACTCCATCTGAGCTTTTTTAATAGCAGATTTTTGTTTTTTAACCCGTTCTTTTTTAAGACCTGCTAATGCATCTTGGCTGCTATTTAATCGCTTTTGCTGTCGTGCAGTACACAGTCTCAGTGAATGTTCCCTATCAGTTTTTAGGAATTCCATGGAATGCACAGGTCCGAAATTGAATTCACATATAGCAGAAAACTCCATATTTTGTTTGTTATGAAATTGCAGCTTGCTGCAGCGTGACCATATTACGCTGTGAAGGCTCTCATTTGAATTTTGACTAGTACGTAACTCACAATGTTTTAGCAAACGTATGTCTGAGAGGCGCTCATAAATGGGCCAGATATGCTTGTGCAGCCTTTCAAAATCCAAAAATGTGTGTACTCTAGTTGAATGACCACCTGGGTACTTTTTTTTCACTGACGTCTCTTTTATAAAAGCACCAGGAATCTTTACCTGGTGGGCAAAACTGGTGCTGAGGGTACTCATCTGTGCTGTAATTGTGGTGTAGGGAAGCAAGGATTGCTTTTTTCATCTGCTCTGCATTTTCATTCCCTCTGATGCCTCTAGCATAGTAAGTGCTCAATTTCTTGATCTTATCAGCTGTCAGACTGCCTGGCTTTTTTCCACCAAGAGTTATACCTGAGTAAAATTTAGAAAAAAATATTTGTAAATTTTCATAATGGAAACAAATATTATAAAAAAATGATTAAAACACATTCCAATCAAATACTTTTAGTTAGAAAACTAATTGAAAATATATTTATTGAAATGACTTTGAACAAATTTAAATTGTGAAAAATATTTCTTGCCTTTTTTCGAACAATCTTGAACCAGGTTTCTCAAAGCAGTCCCCAAACGCTTGGACACATGGTTTAGACATTCCTCCTTTTTATTGTAACCTTACTTCCATAAGGCTTGATGTTATTAATTCTATCAAAGGCTTTCGAGTCACCATCGCCGATCATGGTAGTGTATCTGAAATTGTGAAGTTGTAGGGATCTTCGCCATAGAACATCTGCAGCTTCTGTCTCCATCATTCCACATTCCGGATACACCTGGATTGAAAATTAAATTGCACCACTAGAGTATAAATGTATGATCAAATAAATCTGATAAAATTGTAACATTATTATATATACATTAATATAAAATAACTTTTAAAAAGTTAATTACCAACCGATGAATGCTGATTTAAACAATTTTAATTTTCTTTTCTTCATTGGTAAAAATTTAATTTTTTATAATCCCAAAAATTAAAAAAAAAAATAAATTTAAATAATTGTAAGTTTCAATTTACCTTTAAAATTGATACTGCATTCTTTTTCTTTGTGGTTGTCAAGCCATTTCTGATAAATTCGAGGATGAGTATCTTTAAGTGCCCTCTTCTGCGCACATTTGTTGCAATGTAGGGAAACCACATGCTGCTCTGTACCTCTATCACACAGCCTATGCCTATGAGTGACCACGAGTTAGCCAAGTCCCATCAAATGAAACTGCTATATCGATAGGCGTGCTGTCATCATTTGTACTGTAGCTGTTGCTTTTTTTTACAATGGCAGCTGCGCGTTGAAAAATAAGCTTTTGTGACAACACCATGTCGCTTCGAACTTCTTCAGCAATTTGTGTGTATGTCTTATGATGCAGCCCAGGAAGATTAAGACCCTCACAAAATTTGTTTGTATGGGCCCATGTCCATCAACATTGATGAAACTACCATATCAAGATTTATGGTAAAATATTTTGAATTATGTTGTTTTTTATTAGAACGAGAAGTATAAAATGACAGTGACTCGTTACAAGTGCTGCATTTGCCTTCAATGTTTTTAGTAAATCCCTTAGATTTACTTTTGTTCACTCCAAATGCCATCTTACCACAGCATGTGGGGCAGAAAAAATTATCCAAAAATGAAATAAGTAAGTCCAAATCCAAAATTATTCTTTCAGATTTACTTGGCTGCATTGGAGTAAATTCAGTTTTACTCTGGGTAAGCTTTTTTTCAAAAGTGCAAATTAAAGAATTATCTTTAACAACTTTTTGTGAATTCGCAGCATCAACAACACATGGGCCATCTTTATTTTCTGTCTTATCCCAACGTGTTTGCCTTCCTCTAATAAGGTTGCGTTTAGAATGCTGAAATTTTCCTTTACGAGGATGCATAATAGCTTGTAAAACAATTTTGAATGAAGAAGTAACGAATTATAAACACAATAATAAAAAAAAACACTCAAAATTACGATTGCAAATTAGAAATGAAATAGAAATTGTACAGTCAATCCTCGACAATGAAGTATGTAATGTTTACATGTTACCGGAAAACGGAAGTTATGTGTTTTTACTATTTTAGTTTACTTTCGAGTGAATCGACCAATCGGAAATTTCCTTTGTGTGTGTCATGTGCTATTTATAGAAGGAAACGACTAGAATGGTGACCTATTTGAACAATTATATTAAAATTGGCATTTCTATTGGATAAATAAATTAAGGTCATGGAGAATCGGCGAAGATGGCTTGGTGACTTAGAGATCACCAAAGACCTTTAAATTAAATTTATACTAGACCGCTAACGTAATGTTAATTTTTACTGAAAAATGATACGCATTTTTAATAATTGAGTGAACGATAATATAAATCAAAATATGAATTAAAATTACGGTAAAATTTTTTAAAGCATATTTGACTTTTAATTCCTTGTTTAAATAGAATTATAATAACCTTTATTATAAAATAGAATAAAAAAATAAAAAATTGGGAAGGCATTGCTTTTAATGGAAGACGTTATGTTAGGGTTAGGGTTAGATTGCCAACTCAGTGTCTTGTTATAATTATTAGTGTTAGAGAATTAGTGTTTCTTCACGGAAATTTCAGAATGGAAAAATATTCTATTTTTCATTTTACAATATTTAATATTCATATTTGAACTATTTTTTCAACAGGAAATCTCGTGGGCGATGCATTTTAATTTAATAACAAAGAAGACATCTTTTCTATCTCTCAGAGAAATCTAAATAAATTAATTAAGGTGGCGGGCTGGTGGCCAGGCGCTTGGGCAGTATAGTTGCTTATTATTTCTGTTACAACGTCATTGGTAATTGCGGTTAAGATGACGTCACGAATAATAATCACTCATCCCAGCACTATCATGTATGGGATTGGGCCGAATGGCCACTATTAGCGGTGCTGACTGACTCTAGCCTCTGGTATGTTCAAAACATTACACAAGCTCAACGCTCAAAACAATCGATTGATGTATCGTGATCGTGTGGAATTTGGGAAAGAGAATTTACTTTTATTTCAGATTATGATCCGGTGAGTCACAAAATCTGGCAAATTCCGAAATCCGGTATATTCCGGATTCCGGTTGTTCCGGATACATATAAATCCGGCGCAACCGGATTTCACTGGATAGTGCGAAATCCGGCGGAACCGGATTCCGGACCGGATTCCGGCACACCCCTACTCATATGTACAGCCTAGTTGTTGGTGTTGTCACAGATATATGGCATCAGGTCTCTTGAGTGCAAAATAGTTTGAAGAATGTACCTAAAATAAAATAAACAAAAACAATTCATTAGATAATGATACAAATAAAATAGTTATACACAATAAATTATCAGCTGATTAGAAAACTATATAGGGGTAAACAAGAAATGAGTTGTAGCATGATGGTTATAATTAGGTATTGATTCAAAAACACAGCTGTTCAATCAGCTGATTATGTAAACAAGCTCATATATAAAAAAAAAGGCGATCATTTTTTTTTAATTTTTTTTTTAAGCCGAAAGGTGAAATATAACAAATAATAACTATTAAAATAATCACAAAATTAGGCCAGATAATATAAAATATATCCAAAATTAAAAATTTCCACTTCTAAATTGTAGAAATATATGTCATTGAAATGTAAAAAAAATTCCGTTAGGCCTAAAACTTACCAAGTCGAATTGTCAGCATGTTGGACAATCGTAGCAATATTTTTCTTTTCTGACCAAAACTAGTCTTCATCAGTAATCCATTCAAAAGAGGAATTCTTAAAAGACGTTTTAGTATCATTTTGATGTTAATAGGGCTTATTTTCGAGCTGGGAACAAAGATTTTCGAGTCGAGTTACTCGACAAGTGCTTCGAGAAATTTCTAAACATGGCGGACAGAAACTCGTCTCGTTACGATGTTTTCAAAGTATCTTTTTAATAATAAAACTTTATATTTTTTAGAGCATTTTCGAAAAAAAAAAATGCTCTGTTGTCCCCGTTTTGTCTGTCGGTCTGTCTGTCTGTCTGTCCCTAGATCTCAACAACCATAAGTCCTAGACCCATGATGTATATATCATTTTGTAGGTCATGGCCTGCCAAGAAATGACTTTTGTCCGTTTCGCGATCTGACCTCTGAGGGCCGTAAAAGGGGGCTTATAAAGTACCGTTTTTACTATATAAGCTATATTAACAAAGAAGCGCCCTAGATCTCAGCAACCATAAGTCCTAGACCCATGATGTATACCATAAGGCCTAGACCCATGATGTATATATCATTTTGTAGGTCTTGGCCTGCCATGTGTACATCAAAAGTTCATTTCGCGATAGGACCTCTGAGGGCCGAAAAAGGGGGCGTATTAAGTACCGTTTTTTACTATATAAGCTATATTAACAAAGGAGCGCCCTATATCTCAGCAACCATAAGTCTTAGACCCATGATGTATATATCATTTTGTAGGTCTTGGCCTGCCGACTGTACATCAAAAGTCCATTTTGCGATCTGACATCTCAGGGCCGAATATTAGACTTTCCTAGGTACTGTTTTTGCTTATATTTAAAATATAAATAATAAAAGCTAATCAAAGGGGCGTAATCATTATTTATTTTTGTAACAGTTATTCCACATGATTACTTCCCTCTCTATTTATAAAAACCCGGAAAAAAAATACGGATTTCGTCCGGCGTAACCGGCGAAAATGCGCTAAAATGTCCTTTATCCGAAACGGAAAAGACTTAAATTTCTTTTTTATTTTATCATCATTTTTTATAAGTTTAACCATTTTTATACAATAAAAAACTATAAAAAAAATAAAAAAATTATAATAATAAAAAATTAAAATGGAAACTCTAATTAACGAAATTGAACGAAAACGCATGATCTCTTTGTATAAAAACGGTACAGCGTTAACAAGGGAGCGCCCACTATCTCAGCAACCATAAGTCCTAGACCCATGATTTTTTATATGTACATCAAAAGTCCATTTTGCGATCTGACCTCTGAGGGCCGAAAAAGAGGGCTTATTAAGTACAGTTTTTTTACTATATAAACTATATTAACAAGGGGCGTACAAAGGGGCGTAACTCATTATTTATTTTTGTAATAGTTATTCAACATGACTAACTTCCTTTACTTTTTATAAAACCCATAATACATAACACGAAAATGCGCTAACACATCCTGTGTCCAAGATTGGAACAGGCTTAATTGCTTGTTTTACTTTAATTTAACCACTACCAGCATCGGCGTAGTTACAGGGGGAGAGGGAGGGGCGCGAGTTTAAGGGCTCCCACAGAGGTTTTTTTTTGTTTTATGGGGTCTCATTTCGAATATTAAGCGAAGGATCCCTGGGCTGTTAGCGACACAACTGACTACAAGTGTCCCTGGGCTGTTAGCGATACAACTGACTGCAAGTGTCCCTGGACTGTTAGCGATACAACTGACTACAAGTGTCCCTGGACTGTTAGCGATACAACTGACTGCAAGTGTCCCTGGACTGTTAGCGATACAACTGACTGCAAGTGTCCCTGGGCTGTTAGCGACACAACTGACTGCAAGTGTCCCTTGACTGTTAGCGATACAACTGACTGCAAGTGTCCCTTGGCTGTTAGCGACACAACTGACTGCAAAGGTCCCTGGACTGTTAGCGACACAACTGACTGCAAGGGATTGCTTACAGACTGTACACAACGGCACCTCTGCTAACCCAATACGTGTTGTATGAATCATCAATTTAATTAGTGTTTCTATTCTTAGGACGTTAAGTGAATCCTGCTTAGTAATCTAAGACAGCCAATCGTCGTTAACTAAGACCGCCTATAAACAATGTAGCACTCTTATAAGGTAAAGGCTTAAATTGGTCGCTTTCAGTATCGTTGTAATATATATCAATAACATAACTAAATACAAAATGACTTCAAATTTAAATATACATGTACTTTACAATACTATTTATTGGGAAGTACTCTTTATGGCCTAGTGGTGTAGATGCTCGGCTGTCTACCCGAGAGTGCTGGTTCGATCTCCGGTGACAGCTATGGAATGTTTCCCTGGTGTAATTTTGTACATAGAAGTAACACAAGCCCACCCATCTTTAAAGGGGTTCCTGGCTTAAGTTATGGAAATACTGGGCATTGTGCTAACAAAACAGATCCTTGTCATAATAACCACAGCCGTGGTTATAGAATTCCACACTTCATCTGCCCCAGTAGCCCGTTATGGCCTAGGGGACTTTACTTTACCTGCGCATTCATTGAATGCATCCACATATTTGATGAAATAATATCCTAATGAGAATGTTATATTGGTGATTATTTCACCGCAGTGGCTCCGGCACCAGCCAAAACCATTATATAAGGAATAAGGAACATGGCATATATAATTTTTTTTCGGAATTTTGTGTTCAGGATTAGGGTTAGGGTTAGGGATAGGGATAGGGTTAGGGTTAGGGTGTTGAGCAATATTATCTATGGCTGGTACCCGAAGTAAAAAAAATACGGGTACGGTCGGACCGAACCGTAGCCAGTGCGTTATTTCACTTGGACATCTGTGTTTGATGATTTTTTTTTTAAATGATCCGTTTCTTGTTTTTTGTCTTGTATAATAAGTCCAACTTTTTAAATTCTCTGTATGATTATATCGCAGGTATTTAGTCGAGAATCCCCCCCCCCCCCCCCAATTTCTAAGAGAGTTGAGTACCTTTGGATACGTAGGGGAGGTAAATGCTTACCAATGATAAATGAAAATTAGGGTTACTTAGTGACTTCATTAACCCCCTTGAAAAATAAAGTCTTATCTATAATTTTAGCTTTATATTAAGCTCTACCAACTATGGGCCTCTAAAAAGGGACGCAATCTGAACACTTGTCATGCCCCCCCACCCGTCCTTATGGGCTTTCGCCCTTATGGGCTCCTGCCCTTAGAAGCCCCGTCGGGCTCTTTAATTTTCTACTAATGACAGAGCAAATGTTGTGTGTGTATAAGAGAGAGGGAGAGAGAGAGAGAGATTACAGGGGTGCACTATTGAAAGAGACTTTCATGGATATGTTGGAGGCAGCCGCGTATTTGAACAATTTCCTCAGCAACCTACCATGACCGATGCTGCATTTAGCAATACGGGAAACACGAAAGGGCCGTAATTAGAATGGTGTTCCCGGGATACGAACATATATTACTTGCTGCACAGCCATAATTTCACCACAACCACCAGACGTAGTTTTTGATTTCTTCAAAATATCCAAAACACCTAAAGTGCCCTTTATTCCAAAAGTAAATTTTTGACACTGGCTATACACACAAATACACACACACACAGTCAAAGCCCAGCGAAGTCAATCCCCTTGCCTGAATGAATGTTTTCTTCTACATACAATTTCTTTTTTTTTTTTCAATCGCCAACGGCTGCACAAAATGGCCTCCATGAACAGAAGATCATAACAGCCCACGTTAACGGACATCGTCTTCAAGAAATGCCCCCCTCCCTCTCCCGCTGTGTATGTATAGGGCAACTAATGCGTTACTTGTCTATACAATTCTTTTATAAGCACGATAAATTAATACAATAAAATAAACATAGTTCAAGTTGTCTTTAGAGTACAAAGAAGGCAATGTGCGAGACTGACAAGTTGAAGACGTATGATAAAATATTTCGTTCATGAAAAAAATTTACAATATAATGTTGAAAGAATGAACACGGGAGTATGCATTCATGCGCAAGTCTAATATAATTATCAAAAGTTTTTTGAATTTGTATTCTTTGCCTTAGATTAAAGGTTGTTTTTACTTCTTTCTGTTTAATACAGCTTAAGATTCATGAATACTAATTTAAAAGTTTAGTGAACGTCTGAATTATACAAAGTTTTTAAACTCCCTTTAAATACATAAATATGCATTCACTAGTATGGCAATTAAAGGCAACGCCTTTCTCATAGTACCGCAGGAAATGGTGCAGAAGGAAATAACCCCCATTGAATCCTAGGTCAAAATTGTCTCTGCAAGATCGCACTTTAAAAATACAAGACCACCATAAAATGATTCATGTATGTGGTTTAGTGGAATGTATGGTCTTGACTTACCAATTTGTGTATGTTTAGTGGAATGTCTTTACTGTATGGACTTGACTTACCAATTTGTGTATGTTTAGTGGAATATCTTTACTTTACGGTCTGGGTTGAATTCAACATTCATACATGTTAATTAATAGAATTTTACAAATACATAGAGCCGGAATTCTTGTAATAGTGTGCCATATATTGTATATAAATTATGACATATTAATATCAACGATTGTATATGCAAAGTTTTTTGATTTAATTAAGTTTTTTTTTTTAAACGAAAGGGTTTGTTGGTTATGTTCAAAGGGGTTTTCTGGTTATATTCAAACGGTTATGTTCAAAGGGTTTACTGGTTATGTTCAAAAGGTTTACTGGTTATGATTTTTTTGTCTCTTTAGCTCACCATCGGTATATATTTATCTTTTTATTGTACTTTGGGCTCGTTCTTCATCTACGTCAACAAATATTAGTAAATTTTAGACCCCCCTCCCCTCACAACCCTTTGTCCACAAGTGTCAAACTTTCGATGAGCACCCGACCCCACTCAATCAGTGAAATTATGTCCCCCCCCCTCCACTTTTAAAATTACTAACTTATAAAAACGAACAGAAAAAAAAAGTACAAAGATAAAATCCCTAACCCTCCACAACAAGACGTGAAATAACAGACTTCAAACTCCTCCGCCCCCACCTGATTGTAATCATTGAGATAAAATGTGATATAAATGTATATATATATATATATATATATATATACATAACAAATTCAACGAGTCTTCTTCCATATTGTACAAAAACTGGAACCCACCTCCAACCCTCCAATATTGTAAGCAGATCTTCAAATCGTTTTATTTATATTGTGTTGGCTCGTTTCGTAGTTATCCGTCCACCACACAATGCGGCATAGTACACAATATTTATCATCATATAAAATGAATTATAATACTTTTTTGAAGTCATCGTGAAGAATACACAATAAAAAAAAACTTGAAGAGAAATTCTGTAATGAAATTGGGGGAGGGGGGGGGAGTGTTCAATTACTACATGTAAATATGTAAGACCTATCATCCGACTTTTGGCAGTAGTACGGCTTAAAAAAAAAAGGAGGGGGAGGAGGGAAGGAAAGGCAATGATAAAATAAATTTAAGAAATGTGTATCCCAGGGTTATCGAAAGGAAACGGTTTTGCCAGTTCAGATAGGCCTTTCTAAGTCCACAATACGCCAGTTTTAGATCGCTGCATGAGCGCCGTGCGGATAGAAACATCTGAATGAGCGTTGTGCGAATAGAAAATTCTGAATGAGCGTTGTGCGAATAGAAACATCTGAATGAGCGTTGTGCGAATAGAAACACCTGAATGAGCGTTGTGCGGACAGTGTCGTAGATATGTTATGTATTTGTTGAACTTTTCACGTGTTGAGTGTGATCGTGTAGAATGAGTGGTTGAAAGGTCAGAGGTGGAAAGATAAGTTGATTGGTTGAGGTGGTCAGTTGACAAGGAGTGGACTGTATTGACGAAAGTGAGAGGTGGATGGTCGTAGAGTTACTGGAGAGATATAGTACCTTGTGGTAGATTATGTTATGTTATTTTATTTTATTATTATTTTTATTGTTAAAAGTATAATAAATGTTGACCGTGGATGACTCGTTGACCAGGTTTGTGAGGTGAATTGTTGACCGTGGATGACTCGTTGACCAGGTTTGTGAGGTGAATTGTTGACCGTGGATGACTCGTTGACCAGGTTTGTGAGGTGAATTGTTGACCGTGGATGACTCGTTGACCAGGTTTGTGAGGTGAATTGTGGGTAAGCAGTGGCCATGACAATTTCACGTTATGGCAGAGAGAAACAACTGACAGAATACTATTCACAGTGATACATATATTAGACAATTTCTAAATTTAATTAGTTCATTTGAAAAAGAATTGTTATGGTTAAAATTAGTTCCAAGGGAGATTATATATATATATATATATATATATATATATATATATATATATATATATATATATAATAGCGATTTGGGTTCTGCGTTAAATCGAAAGTAAAGAAATAATACAACAGTATCCCGGTTTAAAATACAATCATGAAAAAATCGGATATGCCCTAAACCAAAAGTAACCTAGCCCAGAGGTTTTCAACCTGTGGTTCGCGGACCCCTGGAGGTCCGTGGGGAGCTTCAAATGGGTCCGTGGGCAAGTCAAGGAAAGTCGTGATTTTTCTTGTAATAAGTATTGCTTGGTTTGGTTGATTGGTAAGCTTTTAGCTAAAAAAATATTAGCTACGTCACTGTTTCAGGCACATACAACAATGTGTAGAATTGAAAACTTCGCTGGTATTTCCTTATATTTTCGTTTGAAGTCTGAGCTAGACTGCATACTACATATACTTATGCAGTGCGTTTTTGACTCATGTCATCTTGGCAATATTTCAAATTGCTGGTATACACTACGCATCTTATCTTAAAATGACACCCGCAGATTGTTTTGGTTGGAAGTAGATTTTTCGTAAATTTTTAAAATGAAAATAGGCCAGAGCGATAATAGGGATTTTTCGCTAACGCATCGATGAAACGGTGAGAAATTCTATCGATGAACCTGATGCCTATTATGATGTTCTGTTGTTATGTGACTTGCTTATGTGACAAATACTTTTTAAATGTTGGTAAAGAATTCAAAATATTTGATGAGATTAGTTTTATTATAGTCGTCGATTTAATTTTAAAATGTGAGTTTTCGTCATCAGATTGTGAAATATTTTACACATAGATACCACATCTAACTCTCTCTACTCTGAAACATTGTCTCCAATTTTTTTCCCCTGTGATATCTTATTCAACGGGACTAAACTGTTGTTGATCATTTGTTAATCAATATTTGTCTAAGTAAACCTGTCCAAGCCTAGTAGCATGGATACATTTTGAAGAGGAAAACTGACCAGAACCTGGAAGATTCTGATGATCAAGCAGCCAAAGACGAACGAAAAAGAAAATGGCGCAAGTATAATCCAGAAGATATACCATCCGACTTCACCGCAGTAGGGACCGATGCTGACCAACCTTTTTTTTTTTACATGTTTTGCGGGTAACTTATGCTAGGTCTAACGTTTAGCAAAATTTAAGTAGATTGCATCCGCAAACGTAAGACATATTCTGTCCCAACCTGAGGTACGAAAAGTTGAGGCCAGGGCACCTTGGGCTATGGGGGTCCGCCGCCCGAGCTTGGAATGTCTGTGGGGGTCCGCAACATAAAAAAGGTTGAAAACCTCTGACCTAGCCTACCGATCAAGCCTAAGGGGATATAACTCTATGCAAAAGTATTGCATAGTACAGCTAGTATACAAGTAAACTGTATACTAAAACTCATATAAAACACGCAATGTTAATATTTTAGATACTGTCAATTAGATGGGAGAATGAATTTGCGTTAAACTTTTTAATTCATTTGAATTCAATCCCAGGAGCCACTTTCAAAATGACATTGTCGACGTCTTAAATCTTGACACTTCCGATAAGTCAACAAATGTCAGCTCGTTCATATAACCCCCCCCCCTAAGTTGATGACGTAACAAATAGCTGATCACTTAGCTCACTTTTCCGTAATTTTACGTGTAGTGCGACATTAAGATAATGATGCCAGGATATTTTCTACGTTAACACTTGTCTGCTAATTTTCCTGGACAAAGGATATTCTTTTTCAAATGTACAAATGTAGAAAGTAATTTTATAGTGGTAATATTTTTTTTAAATATGTTGCGGTGACAATTTGACATAGGATTCAATTAAAGATAAAAGACACAATGGATGAAAATAAAACATGTGCAAGAAATTGAGTTTTATTGGGGGATGTAGAAAACAATCAGCAGGGTTGTTAGTATCGAAGTATCGGTATCGGCCAATACAGTATCGGCGATACTTTGTTAGTATTGGTTGCTGTATTGCCGTTTTTTTTGTATCAAGTATTGATTTGTGTATCGCCGATACATTTTAACCGAAAAAATTTCGATACTTGATACCAATACTTTTCTATAGGTATTTTAATAATGTATAACAAACTCTAACAAAAAAAATACTTTTTATCTTAAAATATTCAAAATGAAAAAAAAAAAACAATTCATAAACCCAATAGAATAACCCCACTATTTGTATTTTTACCAGTTTAAAGAAAAAAATCAAAATATCACAATTGTACTGTTCATACAATTCAGAAAAAAAATGTGCAGAAAACCAATAGCGATTTTAATACGTTGTTTTAAAAGTAATCTACATAAATTCAACCACTACCAGTAATCATAGCCATCAACCCTACCAAATATTAACAACACCCACCTCCCCACAAATACAACCACGGTTGCCAGCAGCCCCGTAGCGTGAAAAATCAACAGCAGGGGCCAGGCATTCTAAGCAGGGGCCAGGCAATAGCAGGAGGGCCAGGTAATACATTTTACTAAGTAGAACAAATAAGCAGAGGGGGACAGGCAAAACGCAGCAGGAGCCCGGCCCCCCCTGCCCCCCTGCCACCCCCCCCCGCACGCTACGGGCCTGGTTGGCAGGTTGGCGAGTCGAAGGAAAAATTAAATTTTAATTTTCTTTTGAAGTTTGTGCTTTGCGCGCCGATATCTATAAATGTTATTCTTATATTATTTCATTCAATCACTTTCTTTCTATCAACTATTTGTTCAATGTTTCTATGAACGACAGAACAGGAAAACTTTATTTCTTTATTGATCGATCTGTCAGTTATATAAAAACTTGAAAAACATGCACTATTTATAATTTAAATAATAATATTTTTTGTTCTTAAATAAAAGTATTGTTATTGTATTGGTATCGATTTTGGCAATACATTTTTATTTGAGTATTTGTATTGGTATTGGCGATACTCTTTTCATGAAGTATTGATATTGGCATTGACGATAAAATTTTAGAGTTTTGAGTTTTGTTAAAAACCCTGCCAAGTAGTACATTTTATATAATTGATAAAAAGGGAGAAAAAATCATTAAAAAAATTCATCCGAAACCCGAATATAGGTCCATATATATATATATATATATATATATATATATATATATATATATATACATAATCGGCTAACATAGACGGTGGACCGTTTGACAGACCTTCACACCAAGCGGTGTAAAGGATGTTCATGGCAATAAAAGCCACATGTCTGTACGTTACAAATACCTGGTACCGCACGAGATGAAAGAGTACATCGCTTAAAAAAAACAGCGCAAGAGAGATTCTACGTCACACCGTCGCGGAGTTAAAAAAAACAGCGCGCGTCGACCGTCAGTATAAAAATAGTCTGGCAAATTCCAAAATTATACAAATTGAAACGAGACTAGGGAGCGACCTATAATCGGATCGGTATCGGACCGATATTGGCACTATCGGTTAATATCGGATCGGCCGATTGTTGTAGGGAGCGACCGATAGTCGAACCGATATTGGCACAATGGTTTAACTATCGGACCGGCCGTTTTTGACTGCCGATACTTTGGTTTTTTTTTTTTCACAATAGAGTTGCAGAAAATAAAATCAGGAAATAACCCAATTCTATAACCAGAATAGACAAGATTTAAAAAAAAAAGGAAAAAAAAAAAACCGGAAAAGAGAATTGTCACGTCTACATAAAATTACATCCGCGATATGACCTTGAAACAATAGTATTGGCATTTCTTAATTCTAATGTATGACCTTGAATGATACTATTAGTGAAAATCTGTGTGTATTTTTTTGGGATGGGAAGTTGGAGGGGGGTAAACAAAACACGTATGGGCGAAGTGTTATAAAATATGACAGGGAAGGGGTGAACATGGGTTGACATACGTCATACAGCACGAGAAAAACACGTGTTTGGCATTGTTGATTAAAAAGAAAGTATCGGTATCGGTTTCGGAAAAATGCTGGGGAATAATATCGGTATCAGACTATCGGTAAAAAGGCATATCGGTCGCTCCCTAAAAGAGACGACTTACTTTCTTGAATAAAAATGCTGGGGAATTCTAAACACAACAAGGATTTCTTATTAAAGAATTAAGATTTTTAAATGATATTGAGTAGTGTGCGCAAATTATGTTTAATAGTCGAGGGTTGTTTTTGTTAAGCTTCTGTACCCATAATGAGGATTATTTTCTTTGGGATGAATTATATAAAAAGCTTTTTTTTGTATATAGACTGATTGTTAACGCGCTCAAATATATAACCGAGTTGGTTGGGATAGGGGTGGGAATAAACCAAATGGTTGCGGAGAAGGGGGGGGGGGGGGTCAAGCAGACGATTCGAGATGCAACACCGCTATTGGGGGGGGTAGGTAGAAGTGTCACGTGGTATTGTTAACAGGGTGAACATGCAGTTATACTAAATGCCCCTTTTGTAACTTTGTACATTAAGACCCACTGCGATTCGGGCATGGCTTGAGTGGAAGGGGGGTGGCGGGTGGAGGGGGGGAGGGAGAAAAGTATGGGTGTGGGGCTCAGTGAAAGAGAATTGATAAATTATAAAAAAAATATAACTATTAAGAAAGAGTCCTTTAAAATATTATGAATGAATTAAGATTAGTCAATGATATGGTTTTGTGAGCGCATCATCATTTTCAACTCCAACTGCGTGCCTTATAGCAGGTCCGGGTACCGGGCCTATTTACTAGTATATATATATATATATATATATATATATATATATATATATTGTTACAACTCTTTAAAATTCTGTTTATAAAATCAAAATAACACATAGGCGTGGATTCCAAGAGTATTTACTAATATCTATAAAAACAACAACAACGGCAACATGGCCACTCTCTTACCGGCTTCTTACGTCACTGTCTCTACTGCGACATCGCGTTCACTCTGTAGACTGTACGGTGCGCATCGAGAGGGTCGTAACAATATATATATGGACCTATTTCGAAAACATATTTATGTGTGTTTTTACCTTTAGTTCAGTCAATGAATTGCAAACATTTATATGCAAGCGTATCCTAAATTCAGAGTGACATTGTTAATAAATTGATAATTTGTCCTTTAAGCAATCGATGAGATGTAGGGGAAAAGTTTTATAAGTTTTTTATTATTCAACACAAAATTTCTTGAGCAACTTAAACTGCCATAAATATCTTTACTAAGTTTTTTTTCGTTGTTATTTTTATATTATTATTTGTAAGACCGTTTCCACCGGTAACACTGTTAATATGGACGCAGCTTCTCAAATTGTTTGAAAATGTATTTATTAATTATCGTGCTACCAAGTCGAAAAGCCTGACGTCAGAATATACAATTAGAAAGCCATCGCCCATTATATGTTACAAACTGACCAGTACACACCGTTTATGGTTAAACAGGCAGAATCGCAATGGAAAAGTTTTCCTTGTTTAGCTCGTACGACGTTATAATTATAACTAGTATTAAGTATAACAGTGTACAACGCAATGCAGTCTCCACCCTTATACAATTAATTTACGTGACGTAATAATAAAAAAAGAAAACAAAAACTGTGACGTGGTTTGAGGTTACTGGTAAAGGGAAATAATTGTACATTAGATGTAGACATATTTTAGAAATAATAACAAACTGAACAATATAAATATTACATTATCTTGAGATATCCATAATAAATTTGTCGTTCCTGGCAGCACACCCTGATCGGCCGGCCAGTTGGGAGCCGTATCATGCCTGTTTAGTAAAATAAAGTACATGTTTGCGCCATCTTGTGTGACAGACGGAAGAGTGACAGATGGAAGTGTGACAGACACCGGAACACATGAAGGATTTTTTTGTATTATAGACAATATCATAAGTCAAGTTTTCAATTAATATAAAATGTACACACCTTGGCTGCTGCGCACGATTCCATCAACCTAAATCCTTTGTACCGTCATTCATGCACTGGCCTAGATAAACAGCGGAGTGCTAATTAATTTCATTTGGTGAGAAACAACCCCTATGCTGTTTTATTTATTTATTTTTGTGTAAAATAAAATAAAAAAAACTCAATAAATATAATGGGAATTCAGGTTTTGTACATTTTCTCCTGTTTAAAAAAAAAGGCTGTAAAGAATGGAACAAAAGAATTTTAACAAAATACAAATTGATAGATAGAAAAAGGAAGTAGTATTCTTTTTAACATTGTACAAAATTACTTGGCTAGGTTTCCCACGTTCTATGCAACAAGGTAAACTTCTAAACGGGGCATATATATCTTTAAATACATAATCGTCTAACCTTAAATACACAATCGTCCAACCTATGCGTGTATTCCCTCAGGTAGTTTTCATATCGTGCGGTGTGCTTTGTAATACTGTAATAGAAAATAACATTTGGCTTTTTTTGCCATGAACATCCTTAAATATAACGCATACACCGCACGATATGAAAACTACTGTCGCTCGGGGAATTCCAAAACTGGAAATTTTTGCATCCGTCATTCTAAACACAAGAAGGATTTCTTATTATATGTCTTTGTTATTTCTGTTCATACCGTATTCTTTTAATGGCAATAAAGGCCACATGGTGTTTTCTAGTGCAGTATTTCTTTGTTATCCCTTCTGTCAGATTTCGTTCAGCCAGAGCCAGCCTCACTAATATATGATATTAGGCTAAACATTTGAAATACTTCAAGACGAGGCTAAGCATTTGAAATACTTCAAGACGAGGCTAGGCATTTGAAAAAAAAATCCGTTGAAGCTTACTGACAATGTCTGAGATTATTTAGACATGTGTGCCATTATTTCATCAAATGGAATTCTTCGAACATTGCTCGGTCGCAACTCGTCGCAACTCGTCTGTGTGGCCGTTGTTGAGAGGGGGTGGGGAGTGGGTGGGTGAATGAGCGACATGACATGGTGTAACTTATTATTAATAGAGAACTGAGTTTTTTTTATATAGTTATATACTGTAAAAAAATCTTTTTAAAATCGAACTTGATACTGATATGTTTGTTTGACCCCCCCCCCCCACCCCCTAATAGAGCCTCAAATTTCTCTCGTGCAATTCATTATATGTCACGTGAGACAGTAATTTAAACGTGAGATAGTAATTTGAACGTGAGACAGTAATTTGAACGTGAGACAGTAATTTGAACGTGAGACAGTCATAGACTCCAGCGACCTATGTCCTCCGTGGTGCCTCCGTGGCTCTTGTACACTCGGTCGCGTTGAAAATTATAAAAGGGCATTTTTAGAAACATTTTTAAATAGACTAGTGCCGCCAATAAACACCGCCACACAGACAGACACACCGCCACATAGACAGACACACCACCACATAGATAGACACAACTACACATACACAGACACACCGCCACATATGCAGATACACCGCCATATAGACAGACACACCGCCACATAGACAGACACACCGCCACATAGACAGACACACCGCCACCTTGAGTTTCTGTGGCAAGCTACAGATGATGGGCAAAAGGTACATTTGGAAGTCTAGGCGAAAATCTGTTAAGCCTACCGCTCTCAAACATTTGGCCTCTAATAATGTTGGATAAAAGGAACACATTTGAAAAACTCCTAACTATTAAATCCCTTTATCCTGGAAACCCTCCCTCCCTCCCCTCTTTATTAACCCTCCCCTCCACCCCCCCCCCCGCGGGCAAGGGCCCAGGTTGTTGTTAAAATAGAATTCCAGTGGGTACCATATGCAGCAGACTAATTTCCCCATCAATAGAAACACCCCCCGACAGTATGACCAAGAAGGTTTACATCAAAATAAAACGTCCATAAAATATCAGACTATGGAAAGCAGATAGGATTTTATCAATGTTACAAAATTTAAAAAAGTGAATAGACTAATGCTATTATTAGTAGTAATTGAAATAGTTTTTTTTTTTCTTTCTATAATTTAAACTTTTTTCGACGTGACAGGAAATTGTAGCGGCGTGTCATGTTTGGCCCGCGAGCCGTGTTATTGTAATCCCAACATTCAACTTTTTTTTTTCTTTTAGGTCATTCTGGGTAGTCAACATGGTTGCCAGGAAGCAGATTCATACGACGCTATCATGGCTGTTCACACAGCGCCTAGCAACGAGGCAAAGAGACAAGCGTTCAGATGGCTGTACACGGACTCTCAGAAAACTTACCCCTACACATTAAAGGTTAAATTTAGTTGACTTTCATTCAATACGTGTGTGTACAAAATGTAAATGTAAACACCAGCATAGATGAAAATAATTTGAATTTCTATTAGTTCATTTCTGTATCAGCTACAGGCATTTTTATCACAAGTCACGATAAAAAACAGAGTTTTTAAGAATAACCGTTTTCTAAAATATATATATATATATTTTATTTTGAAAAAAAATTATAATCTTATTATCTTTAATAGCAGAAGTTAGTTGACTTTCATTCAATACGTGTGTGTACAAAATGTAAATGTAAACACCAGCATAGATGAAAATAATTTGAATTTCTATTAGTTCATTTCTGTATCAGCTACAGGCATTTTTATCACAAGTCACGATAAAAAACAGAGTTTTTAAGAATAACCGTTTTCTAAAATATATATATATATATTTTATTTTGAAAAAAAATTATAATCTTATTATCTTTAATAGCAGAAGTTAGTTGACTTTCATTCAATACGTGTGTGTACAAAATGTAAATGTAAACACCAGCATAGATGAAAATAATTTGAATTTCTATTAGTTCATTTCTGTATCAGCTACAGGCATTTTTATCACAAGTCACGATAAAAAACAGAGTTTTTAAGAATAACCGTTTTCTAAAATATATATATATATATTTTATTTTGAAAAAAAATTATAATCTTATTATCTTTAATAGCAGAAGTTATGGGGCAATGAAATTGGCCCTGATGTCACATCAATCGACCTCTTTCCGAACCCAATTTCAAGCAATTGATGTGAGAATATCTCAGCTGGAAACGCATACATGTATTTGTATCATTAATACAAGGGACGTAGCCCATTTACTAGTGTCGTGCGTCATATTTAAACACGGCTACTTCCCTTGATTAGTACAATGAGAATTTGTTTTACTCATGTTTGTTAAAAATACAAATAAAAAATAATGAACTGATAAATAAATTATTGAATCATGCAGTGTCATGGAGCAAGAGCATGTATGTAAAATTTCACAAGAAAATCTATCATTAAGAAGTGCCTAGAAAATCATTTACAAAAAAAACCCAAGAAGTTTTGAGAGGAGAAAACGGTTAGATTAAAATTTTGAAAAGAGTGCCTTTGGTCGATGAACTCTCTAATATCAACGCTTTGTTTACGAGTCTGTTCTGGTAGCCTAGTAAAAAAAACCTGTACAAAATAGATAAAGAGATGGATGCAGGAACAATTGATGATAAAATAGTATAAAACCCAATTTGAAACATAAAAAAATTAAATTCCCGTTTAGGAAAACGGTTATTGTTTTGAAATGAAATAACAAGTTGTTGTTGTTTTTTGTTTACTAAACAGTGTTGTTTATAATTTTCAGAAATTTCTTTTCCCAACCGTCCATTATCTAATGTGCAACTAATCCAGTGGGGGTGGGGCAAACTTTTTGAGTCGCGGACCACATTGGGCTCGTGATTTAGACCGGTGGGTCGGACCATGAACAGATGAATGGAGTTTTAGGCATAAAATTGCGTCATCCTGAAGTTTTAATTGCCCTGTTAATTAAATCAGGGGAAGATAATTCACCAGACAAAAAACATCCCTTGTAAGCATTATACTAACACACATTTTTATTTTAATTTTTCCAAAACAGGTGATATTTTTCATTGGTCTCGTAAAGAATGCCAAGCTCCACTCACAGCTGGTCAACGAAAGTCAACAGTTCGGAGACCTGGTCCAGGGAAACTTTGTCGACTCCTACAAGAACCTGACCTACAAGACCATCTTTGTCTACAAGTGGGTCAGCGACCATTGCCGAGGACTGAAGCTCATGCTCCGAACTGACGACGACGTTTACCTGGATGTCCAGCATTTTTTCAAGGCCTGGGGTCGACTGGTCAGCACCGACGAGACCAACACACTGATGTGTGACGTAGTACATCAGGACGTTGTGTGGAGAAAGGGCAAGTGGGCGGTGCAGAGAGAGGAGATCGCCGAAGACAAATACCAGTTTCAGCACTGCCGGGGCTACTTCGCTGCGCTGACCTCTGACCTTCCCGGCAAGATGGTGGAATCGGCCAGACGGACGCCCTTCTTTTGGATAGACGATGTCTTCATGTACGGGTTTGTGGCGGCCAAGGTCGGGGTGACGTTTTTCAGCGTGGACCGCGAAATGGCCAGGTGGAATGAGGGTAAATTCACGAAGTGTTATCAGACTCAAGGCAGGGACTGCAGTTTGTTATCTGTCCTGGCAACGCCAGACAAATTTCGTCATCTGTATTCAATAACACATAACAACCGATCAATGTCAATCGGGAACGGATCTCGTCTGGTGACTTCGGCCATTAGATGATTATAAAATTAGATATTTAATTGTGCAAAATATGGGATTGAATTGTGATGATATTACAAAGTTTGTTCATACATTCTATTACATTTGTTGTGTTATTTTTATCTATTTACTTTATTACATATTGGTACCCATCGCTACATACTGCTGACCAATGGTTGCACACCAGTATTAAAATAGCTAGTAAAGTAAAGTAAAGCTCCCTTAGCCCTAACGGGCCATTGGGACAGTTGAAGTGTAGAATTCATCTGTTTCTATAACCTCGGCATATGAAGGGATTGTGTGGTTAGCACAACGCTCAGCCGCCTTTACTTCCCCAACTTAAGTCAGCTACCCATTTAAAGCTGGGTGGACTTATGGGATGACTTTGCACCAAATTTCACCTGGAAAAATTCCATGGGCCTCACCGAGGATCGAACCCAGGACTATCAGGTCGACATTCGAGTATCTACACCCCTCGGCCATCCGTCCACAAAATAGCTAGGCCTTATGCATATAAATTTTTAACCGGTTTTCTAATTCAAATTTGAAAAAAAAACATTTCAATATTATCTCATTTCCAAAAGTCATTCAATTTTTTTATTTATTTTGTGTTGAAGAAACCAAAATACTGTCAGCAGTCAACAGTAGTCACTCTGTCGTCTAGGCTCTTCTACTGCGAACTGTGTTTATAATTTCAAACTGGCCATACAAGATGTTGGATGGGGCAGATTTCTTCTGGAAGGGTTGCTGGCCTCCGCAATATATATTCATCTGACCTGTCCAACCGAAGATAAAAAATGTCCATTGGTTATATTCTAATATATATTATCTATAGAATACAGCCTCTATACCTGATAGAATTAGTGATGTTTTAGTCCCAGGTCCTATTTTAGTTTCAGTTTTTATTTCGTTTTTTCTGTAATAATTTTAGTATTAGTCTAGTTTTAGTTTTAGGCCCAATTTTAGTTTTCGTTTGAATTTTCGTTGACTAAAACTAAAATACCAGAGTTTTAGTTTTCGTCTTATTCATTTTAGTTTCACTTTTAGTTTTAGTCTTGTAAACACCAGTAACAAATTGTTCATTGTTCATGACCAATTGTTGAAACAGATTAGATATATCCTAGGTCAGTGGTCGGCAAAGTGCGGCTCCGGAGCCGCATGTGGCTCTTTGGCTAATTAAGTGCGGCTCTGGCATTTAGTTTTATTTGTGTACTACTTATTTAGTGTAATAAAATTTAGTGTAGTAAATGTTTACTAAACTAGCAGATTTGGCTCCCAATTTTTTTTTAGTTGTTGCAATGTTCATATTTGGCTCTTTGGCTGATAAGTTTGCCGACCACTGTCCTAGGTCATATTTATTTTCGTAGAATAGATGGTTCGCCCGCAGACCGCAGTACCGGAAAAGAACGATAAATGGGGATTTTAGTTTTTATTTCGTTGGGGAGTTTTAATTTCAGTTTTTATTCAGTCTTTTGTCTACCAGATTTAGTTTTCGTCTAGTTTTAGTCTTGCTGCTCATTTTAGTTTTAGTTTTAGTTCTCGTTGACAAAAAGTCAACATTTTAGTTAACGAAGTTTTTAGAATATTCTTCTTATAGAGTGAGATGGATTATAATTTATAATTTTTTAGAGCATTTTAGAAAAAAAAAATGCTCTATTGTCCCCGTCTTGTCTGTCTGTCTGTCCGTCATCACCCTAGATCTCAACAACCATAAGTGCTAGACCCATGATGTATATATCATTTTGTAGGTCTTGGCCTGCCAATGGTGCATCAAAAGTCCATTTCGCGATCTGACCTCTCAGGGCTGCATATAAGAGTTTCTTATGTACCGTTTTTGCTTATATTTAAAATATAAATAATAAAAGCTAATCAAAGGGGCGTAATCATTATTTATTTTTGTAACAGTTATTCAACATGATTACTTCCCTCTCTATTTATCAAAACCCATACGCGTGGAGCAATATCTATGGCTGTAACCCGGAAAAAAATACGGATTTCGTCCGGCGTAACCGTACACGAAAATGCTCTGAAATGACCTTTGTCCGAAACGGAAAAGACTTAAATTGCTTGTTTATTTATACACCAAGGTTGAAAAAAAATACATGAACTTGTATTAGAATGTGTTTATGCCAGCATTATTTATCAAATTAACATGTGCTATTGACAAAGTCACTGTCTTTCATAGCACGAGAAACCCTCCATGCCACCCCCTCCCCCTCCCCTTAATTTCTCCTAAGATGTTTATGCCACCTTTTGTCCCCGTCTGGCAATGCAAACTGCGTATATTGAACGGGAAAAATAAATATTTTAAATTTATGAAATAAAATTTTAAAATTTAATATAAAAAAACACATTCATTTGTAGGTAATTGGTGAGAAATGTCTATGAAATAAAAGATTTTTTTTTCCTAAAAAGCTATAAATATAATTTATTCAATCAATTTTTTTAGAAAGTATAATACATGGTCTATATCTTTATATCTATGATCTTCTTTATATCTATGGTCTATATTATCTAATATGATAATGGCGTCTAAGCTCTGCTTTATATCGAAAGCGGAAAAACAAGAATTTAAAATGGCGTCTTGCTTTGCGTCTAGATTCGATAAATGTTTTTTTTTTTAAATCTACAGTTTTTAAAAGTTTCTGCGGTTTTCAAACATGAAATCCAAAGGCCATAATGTGAAATAATTCCGTTTAAATATTTGTTTGTTTATTTGTGTATTTGTTTGTTTGTTTGTATTTCTACAACATATTTTATCTTTAAATTGTAATACAATCATGAAAAAAATCGGATCTGTCCGAAACCAAAAATAACCTAGCCTACCGATCAAACCTAAGGGGATATAATTCTATGCAAAAGTTTAGCAGGGTACAGCCAGTATTATTATAATACGTTATGTTTAAAGATAATCCAAACCTGCTTTTATCACCCACTCCTCGTTATCTCTGAAGGCCATGACATCCGGCGGAATAGTAGCCTCGATTTGAATTGTTTGACCTGTTTTGATGTACACACGGTCAAAGTAGCCTAGCTGTAAATGAGGGACGGGCAGTGTTTTATCTGACCAGCTGATGTAGCACTGTACCACCTGTGGTCAAAACAAACATACTTACTACGGACACACCTAACACTTATCAAAACATGAACTCTGTTTGATATATAGTATGTGTCCACTTAATGACATGTGTCCATTAAATGACATATGAGGTTATTGTATGACACGTGAGACCATTTAATGACATGTGACTATTTTATATTTGAGACCATTTAATGACTTGTGAGACCATTTAATGACATGTGAGACCATTTAATGACATGTGACTATTTTATATTGAGACATTTAATGGCATGTGACTATTTTATATATGAGACCATTTAATGACATGTGAGACCATTATTGTATGACACGTGAGACCATTTAATGACATGTGACTATTTTATGACATGTGAGACCATTTAATGACATGTGAGACCATGTAATGACATGTGAGACCATGTAATGACATGTAACCATTTAATATAAAGACCAGAGTGACCACATACAGTGTTGACGACAGCCTCGCTCAGGTATTGTTGCTGTTGTTGTTGTTTTGAGTAAATGAAATTCCTTTAATTAAGAGACTTAAAATAGTCAGTGAAACGTGAAACAAGATTCAGTAAACCAAAACAATAGAAGAAAAAAAATAAACACTGGCTTATTAGGTGCCATACAAAACTTTGTTGGAGAGCAGCATGCGGCTCTGAGAGCCGTTATTGCCACATGTGTCCTCCTCTGGCATACACCCATGTAAACATTATGTTTGGTCCAGCAAGTAGCGCCGGTCAGTGTTTCCTCTTGTCGACTTACTTCCCCTTCATTCACAGCATTTCATTGTCGCCCGGGTGGGGGAGGTGGTTGCTGTCATTTATTTTCAAAAAAAAAAACACGCAAAACAAATAAAAAAAAATAACTGTACAACCATAAGTATTTATGTATATGGGTATGTAGGTATACATGAATGCAGTACCTTTTTTTGTAACTGTGCGTACCGGCACCTTTTTCAATGTAGGGAAAAAAATTATTACTTTTTCTTGTATTTTAACGTTTATTATTAATTTATTATATTATTAATTTGTTAAAATTGAACTATTTTGAAATAGTATTTTTGCAACTGTGATTTAGCTTGCATCGAGGTGCGAACTAGTAGTAAAAAGTTAGGCAATCCATCACTGAGTACCGGCACTTTTTTTTTTTACAAAAAAAGCTCTGCATGTATGTATGTTTGTATGTATATATGAATGATTGTAGATATTTATCTACGTAGGTTTGTATGTATGTATGTATGTTTGTAAATATGTATATTTGTAATATGTATGTTTGTATTATGTATGTTTGTATATATGCTATATATGTATATATATATAGATATAGATATATATATATATACATGTATATATTGAATGTATATATGTACGTGTGTTTGTATGTTTGTGTGTTTGTATGCACGAAGGTAGATATATATGTATGTGTATGTACTTATGTTTGTATGTAAGCTTGTATGCAGCCCCGTAGCGTGAAAATTCTACAGCAGGGGCCAGGCAGCCCCGTAGCCAAGGGGGGGCACTGGGGGGCTGTGCCCCACCCCTCCGTTAGGTGTGGAGTGCTCCCCGCTGAAAAAAATAAGAAAAATAGGAAAAAAATTAAAAAAAGTAAAGGTGCCCCCCTTGCTGGGTATTGGTGCCCCCTGCTGACTTTGACCTGGCTACGGGCCTGGGGCCAGGCATTCTACAGCAGGGGCCAGGCAATAGCGGGGGGGGGCAGGTAATACATTTTACTAAGTAGAGCAAATAAGCAGAGGAGGCCAGACAAAACGCAGGAGGGGGGCCCGGCCCCCTGACCCCCTTCACGCTACGGGCCTGCTTGTATGTATGTATGATTGCATGTTAGTATGTTTGTGTGTATGTTTATTAGTGTGTAGCCTATATTTCATATAACGATATTACACATAAATGACAACCTGATTGTCATAACACAGACTTGTTCTGATAACTAATTAAAAAAATGTCTTTAAAATAGAATATTCTTTGCGACACAGATTAATTTCAACCGACCATTGTTTGTTTGTTATTAAAATATTGTTTTAAAGATAATTTTCTATTTATGTTTTAAAGATAACTTCCTATTTGGTAAAAAGAAAGATTTGTCCCTTCAATGCATAACCAATTTTATACAACTCTGTTTATTGCATATTGTTTGGTAAAACGGAAGTCGTTCCAAGTCAAAAACTATTTAATACATACCTCGTCAGAATTAACAGTTCGAAGTCATTCCAAGTCAAACAATAATTATTAAACACCTCGTCAGAATCAACAGTTCGAAGTCATTCTAAGTCAAACACTAATTTTACACACACCTCGTCAGAATCAACAGTTCGAAGTCATTCCAAGTCAGACAATAATTATTAAACACCTTGTCAGAATCAACAGTTCGAAGTCATTCCAAGTCAAACACTATTTAATACATCCCTCGTCAGAATCAACAGTTCCTAGATTTGAAACACTGAACCAAGCATTCAGACTTTCATTGGTTTTGATGGCAGTGACGAAGTCATTCCAAGTCAAACACTATTAATTAATACATACCTCGTCAGAATCAACAGATCCTAGATTTGAAACACTGAACCAAGCATTCAGACTTTCATTGGCTTTGATGGCAGTGACGTAATAGAATACCGAGTAGTTGAACGTGGTGTAAGATAAACCAAAGCCGAATGGATAGAGAGGGGGTGTGCTCATATAGCGGTAGGTTCTCTCATTCATGGAGTAGTTGGTCATGGGCGGCATCTAAAAATAAACACATCATAACATCCATGTGTGGTTTTATTCACAGAAAAGTTCACTAGACTTTATTAGTGAAAATAGAGATACTATATATTTGAAAAATAGAGATATTGTATATTTGAAAAATAGAGATATTGTATATTTTCCAATGTGCGTTTTTTTTAAGTTTCTTTCTATAATGCCGATGATGATTTGATGAAACTGGATATGACCCAGTTCGGGGTGATGCACATGGTATCATTGAAGTCAAGGCCGTCGCAACTGGACCAAAGCCTGAAACATCGAGGGTTCCGGACAAACTATGGCAACTGGGATTCTCTGCTACCTTCTCTCCAAAAAGGTTCCCAGATTCAAGTCAAATAAATTTCGGCGGCCCTTAATGAATTCTAGTTTCAAAACTCAACGAAGAGCGGCTTTAACACTGGCATTAGGCCGTGATTGGTGATTCGACGGCTCTATCCGGCCCACTGGACATATTTATCCAGCCCGCGGCATGTTACTCTTTTCAGAATGATGCACAGCCCTAGCCAGTCAAATGAGCGGGCTTAATGTGACCCGCGAATCAAAGAAATTGTCCACCCCCCTAGTACTGCCTAAGATCAACGGCTGTTCTCGCCCTGGGCTCACTTGTGCCGCCAAGCAGTATATGTTTAGAATTCTTTCGTCCCTGTCTTTGTTACACTTTGATATTTAATATACTGCCCATTTTAAATTTATTTGAAGTGGTAAATAGCTTAACCTTGATTCCAGTCTCTAAAGTGGCAGTTGACTCACTAGGTAGTTTAAAAAAAAACATTTTAGACGATTAAAAAACAAAACATGTGAACTTCTTATACCATCTGATCGTTTAGGTAAATAGACTATACAATTATCAACATTTTTATTACACTACTAGGCAAAAACAACCTGAAATAGTTCCTTTCTTTCATTTCTGTAGTTGCTGTTGCTGCTGTTGTTGTTGGTGTTGCTGTTACTGTTGTTATTGTTGTTGCTATTATGTTTGTTGCTGTTATTGCTTTGTTGTTATAGTTGTTGTAGTTGTTATTGTTATTGTGATTATTGTTGCTGTTCCTGTTGCTGCTGTTGTTATTATTGTTATTGCTGTTGTTGATATTGTTGTTAAAGTTGTTATTGTTATTGTGATTATTGTTGCTGTTGTTATTATTGTTATTGCTGTTGTTGTTATTGTTGTTGTAGTTGTTATTGTTATTGTGATTATTGTTGCTGTTGCTATTGTTGTTGTTGTCGTTGTTGCAGCTGTCCTTGCTGTTGTTGTTACTGTTGTTGTAGCTGTTATTGCTATTTCAATTATTGTTGCTGTTGTTGCTGCTGTTATTATTTTTGTTGCCGTTGTTATTGCCGTTGTTGTTATTGTTGTTGTAGTTGTATTTGTTATTGTGATTATTGTTGTTGTTTCTGTTGTTGCGTTTGTTATTATTGTTGTTATCGTAGTTCCTGCTGTTGCTGCTGTTGTTGTTTTGTAAAGTAAATATGTCATAAAATGTAACTTCAAACGATCAGATTTTCATAAGACTATATCATCAATAAGACACCAACAAACCTGGTAAGAATAATATGGCCAGGTGAGAGGAACTCTACCAGCCGGTGAGCTATACTGTCCTGAATTGGTGAGTACATTTCTCAAAGCATCACCGGTGGCCTGGGCAGGGAAGAAACATTCCAATATTGCAGCAACTCTATCTGTTTCGTCAGCAGAGGATATATTGAGGGGCCCACCGTTCAATAACACTAGAATCACTGGAGCCTCACCACCTGTCAATGGAAGCCACATTACCATCTGTCAATTGGAACATCATTACCTTCGGTCAAGAGTAACATCTTTAAATTGAAACTGCATTACCATCTGTCAATTGGAACATCATTACCTTCGATCAAGAGTAACATCCTTTAAATTGAAACCACATTACCATCTGTCAATTGGAACATCATTACCTTCGGTCAAGAGTAACATCATTACCATCTTTAAAATTTAAACTACATTACCCTGTCAAAGGGACCACGTCACCGAATATAAATTATGCACAATGCAGCTCATCAATTTAAAAATAAAGAATTTCCCGAAATCCACCATAATTGTGTTAGTGTGTATCGATATTTAGGTGCTACATGAAAAATACCACAAATGGCGGTATTTTAAAAAAAAATATTAGAGGACTTTTTAAATAGCTGTGCGCTTTATGTAAGATATACATTCTGTGTACCATACTCCTACTGTTAAACAGGTACCACAGTTGACACCTGTCATTGGGGACCATTACTGTCCTCAATTGTTACCACATTGTCAAAGGAAAACTAATGACATTTTTTTTTGGATAAATTATTTTTTTTAACTTTTTTTTTCATTCGGTTAAGGTTAAAAAATAATGTACATATTTCATGTCATTTTAATAATACTTGGTATCATAGCATGTTATTTACTGTAAGTTGTTACGAAATTTTGTCCCTCTTATAAGATACTCTTCAACACCAAATGATATTTTTACTGTATTACTAACTGTAGAACAGAGCATCGATCCACAGATCTTTCTGGTGTCCAGGCAGTTCAACGTCCGCTCTGTCATTCCCTTCACTCTCAACATCAGTTCCTGTGGATCAAATGTTCAAGCGACTTTCTTCATCATTGCTGGGTCATATGGTACATACATATCTCAAAACCGAACTAAAATGTGACTTTTAATAAGGAGAATAAAAAATGAATGAGAGGGTGGGGAGAGATAAATAATTGACAATAGAAATATTTACACAAAAAATAATGGGGGAAAAAAATCTCACCTGGAAATAAAAAAAACTAGTATTCAAAGGCGTATCGACGGGTGTGCGGGGGGGGGGCATCATGCCCCTGGCGCTACTCACAAAGGGGCGCTAAACGGTATATTTTACATTAATAATATATGTTTTTCGAATGGGGGGGCCGCTAAAAAAGTATTGTGCCCCGGGCGCGAGTTCAGCTCGCTACGGCATTGCTAATACTGATACTGTTAGACTCAAACAACAAAACTTTTTAAGTTACAAACGGAAAGGTTGCAATTTATATAAAAAACTTTTAGAGATATCTGATGATTATGTGTTTTAAATCAACGGTCGACAACTTTTCTCGCAAATAAATATGTCTTTGAAAATTAATTGAAAATCGCCATGCCTTTTTTCACCTAGGTAATGGTGTTCTTTATTTAAGTGAACCCCGGGTTGCTGACTGCAATTATAAATGATGCTTTGACGTATTCGGGAATGCCATGAACGCCACTAATCTATCTATATATAGACTTGCAAATTGCTACGTGGTGGTATCCCGCATGGTTGTGCGACGAAGAAAATTATATATAGACTAGCTGAACAGGCCCGGTACCCGGACCGGCGATTAGGCACGCAGTTGGAGTTGAAAATGGTGATGTGCTGACAACACCATATCATTGACTAATCTTAACTCATTCATAATATTTTAAAGGACTATCCTTCCCTCCCTCCCTCCCCCGCCCGCCACCCCTTCCACTCAAGACATGCCCGAATCGCAGTGGGTCTCAAAAAGGGGCATTTAGTATAACTGCATGTTCACCCTGTTAACAATACAACGTGACACTTCTCCCTACCTCCCCCCCCCCCGGTTAAACACTCCTTTACCAACCTACACACCCATTCCAACGGTTCTTTTTTTTATAACATGAAGTATTTAAAAAAAAAAGAGAGACGTGAGGTTAAAAAATAGCGGTGTTGCATCTTGAATCGTCTGCTTGACCCCCCCCCCCCCTTTTCCGCAACCATTTGGTTTATTCCCACCCCTATCCCAACCAACAACTCGGTTATATATTTTAGCGCGTTAATAATCAATCTATATACAAAAAAAAAGCTTTTTATATAATTCATCCAAAAGAAAATAATCCTCATTATGGGTACAGAAGCTTAACAAAAACAACCCCCGACTATTAAACATAATTTGCGCACACTACTCCATATCATTTAAAAATCTTAATTAATTAATAAGAAATCCTTTTGTGTTTAGAATTCCCCAGCATTTCATTTTTATTCAAGAAAGATTCATTTGATGAACAAAATGCGCACCAAACAAACTCTCATTTAACATACATTGTCTCTTTTCAGTTTCTATAATTTTGGAATTCCCTAAACTATTTTAATAGAGACGGTCGATGACGCGCGTTGTTTTTTTTTTTTAACTCCGCAAAGGTGTGACGTAGAACTCAGACTTTTTTTTTAGCGATGTAAGCTTTCAACTCGTACGGTGCCGTGTATTTGTAACCTGCAGACATATGGTTTTTATTGCCATGAACAAACATTACACCGCACGGTGTGAAGGTCTGTCGAACCACCGTCTATGTTAGCCGATTATGTATATAGATATAGAAGATGACTACTTCTTGTTCTAAAAAAAAATATCAATATATTATTTGTCAGAGAATATCCTGCTTAGATAAATCTGAAATATCAATGTACAGTAATACATTTTACTGTTAGAAGTACAATATTTACTGTTAGATGTACAACATTTACTGTTAGAAGTACAATACCTGTGCCTAAAACAACAAAAACAAGATCAGCTTTATTGACAGTTTCGGTCACAGCCGTCACATTGTAGGACTGACAGCGAGTCCCGTCTAGACAAACTGGCAGGCTCTGGCCATAGGGGAACACTTCTCTGATTCCTTGAAGTGGTGTTTTGATATAGGCAGGTGATGTTGATGGGGAATAATCTCCAAATATTTGATCCTTGTTGTCCGCCATGGGACCTATGACCTACAGAGTATAGAGACCTATTTATGGTGTTGAGAGACTTACAGAGTATAGAGACCTATTTATGGTGTTGAGAGTGCAGTTTTATATGTGTGTATTTCATTGCTGTAAGTGAAATTAATCTTAAGAGGGAAATTCTATATTTATTTACGTTATTGCTGTAGTAAAATTAATCTTAAGAGGGAAATTCTATATTTATTTACGTTATTGCTGTAGTAAAATTAATCTTAAGAAGGAAATTCTATATTTATTTACGTTAATGCTGTAGTAAAATTAATCTTAAGACGGAAATTCTATATTTATTTACGTTAATGCTATAGTAAAATTAATCTTAAGACGGAAATTCTATATTTATTTACGTTAATGCTATAGTAAAATTAATCTTAAGACGGAAATTCTATATTTATTTCATTGGGGTGTTGTCGAATTAATCTATATTTGGATTTAAAAAAAAAAATAATTTGTTCTCACTGCAACATTTTTGTAAGCACCGGGCTGTAGTGGTAACATTTTATTTATGTTCTTCAGTAGCACGAATGACTTCATGGCTGCCTCCAGGGCCAGAGACTGGTGGTCTGGGGACTCGGCCTCACTGCTGTCCAACTGGGCGTAGGGGTTGTTGTCTGGCGGGTCGAACTCCCCCAGCCTCATTCTGGTGTAGAAAAGTGGCTTGACGCTCTGCCTCACTGTTTCCTCGGTTAGCTTCCCTTGTTTTACCGCATTCACTGATGGTTGAATGTAAAGTAAATTTTGAACAAATACACAAAAAAAAAAATTAAAAAGTTTACTCCCCCCCACCCCCCATTAAGTAACAAAACCCATACCCACCCCTAACCCGCATCTTTAACCAAACATTTGTTTACTTAAATTTTATTTTAATTATAAACAAGGGTATATAAGATTGGCGTCATGTAATAGACTTGAGCTGTTACCCCAACCTCATCCTGCATGTTACGTAGAAAGAAAAAAGAAAAAAAAACCGGACATCCACATCCACCGTTAAGCCCAGAAACTTGATTTATGGATTGGCGAACTAGGTGACACTTACAGACGTTGGGTCCATGGGCGTCGCTAGGAATTTTTCCAGGGGGGGGGGCAAAAACAACTTTATGACTGTTACGGGTCCTTATATTGAAGATACTTGTAGAAGGTGTAATAAATCAGACAACACAAATCACGAAGTTAACTCCAGTGAAGTAACATCAAACAATCATTTAATACTTGAACATGAACTGACATAAAGGTAGAATCAGGAAGAGTACAATAGCAAACTGTAAATATGCATCCATCTACATAGATGCCCAAAGCTAGACTCTACTACAACATGCATCCGCATCCTATGATGCACAGAGCTCGACTGATTATAAAACAAACCATGTGCTCCCAACTGTCGGTTTAATATACGTCATTTGTACCAAATGACGTATACACTAAAGTTCCCAAAATTTACACTCAAGATGGCGGAATGACGCCATAGATACTGTGGTGGGCGGAGCCTACCAAATTGCGTCATCAAGCTTGGGTTATACTATTTCTCCACAATGACATTTTTTTTAAATGTAGGGGGGGAGGACAAATGCCCCCCCTCTTATATGACATTTTTTTTCAAAATGCCCCCCATGAATACGCCCATGGTTGGGTCCATAGTGAGTCTAATTAGCAAAGATTCCTAAGCGGTCACCTCTACAGCTTTTTTTTTCCATGAACCCCCCCCCCCCCCCACATGTACCTACTTATGCCCTCCACCCAAAATATTAGCACGGCTCTGCTTAAACGTTATAAAAATGTGAACTTTTCATTTAGCTAATACACTAAACCAATACACTAAACCAATACACTAAACCAATACACTAAACCAATACAATAAACCAATACACTAAACCGATACACTAAACCAATACACTAAACCTATTAACTAAACCAATACACTAAACCAATACACTAAACCAATAAACTAAACCAATACACTAAACCCATTTAATAAACCGATATACTAAACAATATAAACCTATTGACAAGTAAATAGGAAGTGGCAATCCATCGGGTAAATCCAAATTGCAACCAGCCGAAACAGCCGCTGCAGCCGTGTCCACGACGTTGTCCGTGTAGTGGTGCTGTGTCATGATGTTCTCTATGGCGCCCTGGTCACTGATGACGTAACCTTTAAAACCCCATTCAGTCCTCAGTATATCCGTCAGCAGATGTTTGTTGGCGCACGCTGGAACTCCATTGATTCTGTTGATTTGAAGTATATGCCATAGATTAGTACAGTGTTTGGATTATAGAGCTGGCTTAACATTAACCTGAGCATGGACAGTCTAAAGAAAGGCGTTACCATTCATATAATAGAAACAATAGCAAAATAAAATGGCTGCAAGCTGGTAAATTCATTGTTAAACGATGTGCGACCTTAGGGGTTAGGGATGAAGACAACAGCCTCAGGTCTAGCACTGGAGTGGGCAAACTACGGCCCGTGAGCCGAGTACGGCCCGGCATGCAGTTTGATCCTTTCCGTGCACTGCTAATATATGCTCTTCCACGTCAGTTACGTATAAATTTAACTATTTTACGTCATATAAAGTTTTCACCCATCAGCTCTTGGACCGGCCTTCGTGTTCAACTTAATTAACCCAATGGTTGCCCGGGGTTCGAAGAATATGCCCACCCCTTGTGCGGGAGTCAAAGAGGTGGGTAAGGGGTGGGGTATGAGTTTTGTTGCTTAATACTATAACGGGTTTTGGGGGGTGGGTATACGCAAGAAGAAATTTAAGCCATACTAGCGTGATCCAAGTTGTGGGTTAATCACGTCTAGCTTTAAAACGCTTCATATATTGTGTGGGTACACCAAAGCGATTTCGAGAACTTTAAAAAAAAAACACACATTTATATAATATTAATAATACCAAAATGCAAAAAGCAATTCAAAGAGAAACGGAACTGAAAAATGAAAGAAAATATTAAAAACTGTTTGCCTATTACAGCTGCACATCAAAATAAAGGTATGTTTACCTATTATAGCTGCACATCAGACTATATGTCTGTTTACCTATTATAGCTACACATCAAGCTATATGTCTGTTTACCTATTATAGGTAAACATCAAACTATATGTATATTTCCCTATTATAGCTGCACATCAAACTATATGTCTTTTTTTTATTTATCATAGCTGCACATCACACTATATGTCTGTTTACCTATTATAGCTTTACATAAAACTATATGTCTGTTTACCTATTATAGCTGCACATCAGGCTATATGTCTGTTTACCTATTATAGCTGCACATCAAACTATATGAATATTTTCCTATTATAGGTGCACATCAAACTATATGTATATTTCCCTATTATAGCTGCACATCAAACTATGTATGTTTACCTATTCTAGCTGCACATCAAACTATATGTCTTTTTTTATTTATCATAGCTGCACATCAAACTATATGTCTGTTTACCTATTATAGCTGCACATCAAACTATATGTCTGTTTACCTATTATAACTGCACATCAAACTATATGTCTGTTTACCTATTATAGCTGCACATCAAACTATATGTCCCAGCTTTCACACAAGCTTTGAACGCAGGTAAGAATGTCATGTACCAATCTTCATCTGAGACCTACAGATATTGAGACGAACAAATCGATATAACAATGAATTCATTGAAGTCACGCGTGACCACAGTACATTTTATTAACTTAAAACGGTGGTGAGCGAATCTTTTAACCCTTATACTGTCACTGAAGGAATGGTATAGGGGGAAAGGCATTTTTGAACCTATTTCCCCGAAAAAATAGAGGAACACCTTTTGAATTTCTTAGTGAACAGATATCGCTTAGGTTAAAAGTACAATTGACATGCTCTAGATACGCCCGTAGCCAGTAATTGTGGGGCCACCCCTGACAAACTAGAGCTATCGGGGGTGGGGCTTTTGTAGATGTCACCCTCCACCAATAATTCCCAGTAAAAAAAATGGATGACAAAAAAGTTTGGGCCCCTGACAATTGTACGAGCTACCTCCACCCACAGATTAGCAATGTTTATTATATATATATATATATATATATATATATATATATATATATATATATATATATAAAGCTCATAAAACCCCAAGAATTCATGAATGAAATAATATATTATGGCATTTTTATATTTATAAAGTAAATTGAAAGTTTTTTTTAATCATATTTCATGTCTTGAAAAAAACAACAAAGAGGTGTAAATAGGTCTGTGTGTTTTTATGAATGGAAAGCGTCATTGAAAACAAAAGCGAATAACAACAATGGCGCGAGAGATTTTAAACACAAAACCAAGGATTGTTTATATAGCGATGCGCTAACTGTATAATATTTAATCTGTGTCTCCACCCAAGTGGTGGCTCAGGTACACATCACCGTTATAAAAATTCAGAGCGACTCCTGCGTCTTCCTTGCAGTGCCGCAGCGAGCTTAACTCGCGCTCTGGGCACAACACCTTTTTAATACCTTTTTAGCGCCCCCCCCCCACATTCGAAAACCATATAATATTATTATATGTAAAATATACCATTTGGCGGCCCTTTGTGTGTGGCGCCCGGGGCACGACGCCCCCTCTTGCCCACCCCTTATTAAGCCTCTGCTTCTTCGGTAACTCACTGGTCGTCGTTGCCCAGAGTCGGCAATAGTGAGGCTTTAGTGAAGGGCGACACAAGATGGCGGTTATATGGTTGTGACGTGTCATCTTCATGTCATCATAGGAGTACCCTTCATTTACATTTTAAAACTTTTTTTGTAAATACCTATTGACAGAAGCGTACCTATGGTGGGAGAGGGAGGGGTCCAAATTCGAAAGTCCTCCGGGGCCCCAGCTTGAGGGGGGCCCTCCAAAAATATTTTTTTACATTAAATATTGAGTACATTATCTCATGTCTTGGTGTCTAATATAAAAAATGCAGTGCCCCCCAAAGAGGCCAAGCCCTCCCAGGGCCCCCAAATCCCTAGGTTCGGCACTGCCTATTGAGGATTCATTATCCTTCCCTCCTTTTAAGAAATGTATAGTTACCCCATAAAAGTCATTTAAGTAAATATGGCCATGCATAATATTTTATTTGGGCTGGCATTTATTTATTTATTAAAAGAATGATTTGAAAAGTTAAACATTTTAAGGCTGGTACCTGGGCGTCAAACGAAAACCTGGAGACAGGGATATTCTCCGGGCCACCGTGAACATCAAAGTGTTTACATCCAGCACTGGCCTGTATATACCTGGAATCATTGCCTGAAGATTTCAACAGCCAACAGATTAGGCCGATTTTTTTATACAATGGCGATTTTTTCCAAATTTATATTTAAATTTATTTCTTTATCTTCCAAATCAACATTTTTAACGTATTTCTTTTTTTTTTTTTATTACGATACAATAAAACAAATTATCGACAAATAATTTCTATTACCTTGTAAACCATATACAAAACTTTGAGCAAGCTGTCCCGATAAATATGGATCTTCTCCATATGTTTCCTATCAATATATAATAAATAATATAATATAATAATATAATATAATATAATAAATGCATATATTATTTTTATTTCTAGGTGTTTGTTCAGTTTATGGTCAAATACAGTCAGGTCAACAAAGTAAACCCGCTCTAGTCATTCATTCACTAAGTGTGCAGTTATACCCAGAATAATGAGGGGGATAATTGAATGAAACAAACAGTTATACCTAGAATAATGAGGTGATAATTGAATGAAACAAACAGTTATACCTAGAATAATGAGTCGATAACAGAATGAAACAAACAGTTATATCTAGAATAATGAGGTGATAATGAATGAAACAAGCATCACATTTTATCATATTTTAGATACACAGAATATTATTTATAAACATAAAAAATAAAATATTAAAGAAAATAATAATTTAGACTTTAACACAATTTTATCAAAATATGTATTAATACATCTTTCATCTCAACTCTACCATATACCTATCAAAGCTCAACCTGTATTCTCTATCTCAATTCTACATGCATGTATTTATCTCAACTACCAGTATATCTATCTCAACTCTACCTGTATTCTCTATCTCAACTCCACCTGTATTCTCTATCTCAGTTCTACATGCATGTATCTATCTCAACTACCAGTATATCTATCTCAACTCTACCTGTATGTATCTATCTCAACTCTACCTGTATTCTGCCCCACCTGGAGTCTCTCACAATATTTATGACTGGACTGAAGCAGCTGGCACCCGTATGTGATTTAAAAACTCCTTGCTTCACAAAGTCGTTGTGCTTACCTCTGACCTCTTGACCTGTAGCACTGGCCACCCTGCCCACTAGGTCTCGACTAGAGGAGGAAAAAAAATAAATAGTTGACCAAAACAAAACAAATACTCTCAAAGAAAGTCAGGCTTAAACTACAAAAAGCCTTGCTTGTGTTATCACTATGTACTACCACTGTGTACTATTATGTACTACCACTATGTACTACCAGTATGTACTACCACTATGTACTACCACTATGTACCATTATGTACTACCACTATGTACCAGTATGTACTACCACTATGTACCAGTATGTACTACCACTATGTACTACCACTATGTACCAGTATGTACTACCACTATGTACTACCACTATGTACCATTATGTACTACCACTATGTACTACTACTATGTACTACCACTATGTACCATTATGTACTACCACTATGTACCATTATGTACCACCACTATGTACCAGTATGTACTACCACTATGTACTACCACTATGTACCAGTATGTACTACCACTATGTACTACCATTATGGACCAGTATGTACTACCACTATGTACTACCACTATGTACCAGTATGTACTACCACTATGTACCAGTATGTACTACCACTATGTACTACCACTATGTACCATTATGTACTACGACTATGTACCAGCATGTACTACCACTATGTACTACCACTATGTACCATTATGTACTACCACTATGTACCAGTATATACTACCACTATGTACCAGTATGTACTACCACTATGTACTACCACTATGTACGAGTATGTACTACTACTATGTACTACCACTATGTACCAGTATGTACTACCACTAATTATCACTATGTACCACTTTGCACCACTATACACTACCACAATGTAACATTTTCTATCACTATTTCCTTCTTTGTATAGCTATGTTCAACTGTTTCACTATGAATCATTATGTATTACCACTATGTACCATTATGTACTACCACTATGTACCAGTATGTACTACCACTATGTACCATTATGTACTACCACTATGTACTACCATTATGTACTACCACTATGTACCATTATGTACTACCACTATGTACCAGTATGTACTACCACTATGTACTACCACTATGTACCATTATGTACTACCACTATGTACCAGCATGTACTACCATTATGTACTACAACTATGTACCAGTATTTACTACCACTATGTACCAGTATGTACTACCACTAAGTACCATTATGTACTACCAATATGTACCATTATGTACTACCACTATGTACTACCACTTTGTACTACCACTATGTACCATTATGTACTACCACTATGTACTACCACTATGTACCAGTATGTACTACCACTATGTACTACCACTATGTACGAGTATGTACTACTACTATGTACTACCACTATGTACCAGTATGTACTACCACTAATTATCACTATGTACCACTTTGCACCACTATGCACTACCACTATGTAACATTTTCTATCACTATTTCCTTCTTTGTATAGATATGTTCAACTGTTTCACTATGAATCATTATGTACTACCACTATGTACCATTATGTACTACCACTATGTACCATTATGAACTACCACTATGTACCACTATGTACTACCAATATGTACCACTATGTACTACCACTATGTACCAGTATATAGTACCAGTATGTACTACCACTGTGCACCACTATGTACCATTACGTACTACCAATATGTACCAGTATGTACTACCACTATGTACTACCACTATGTACTACCACTATGTACTACCACTATTTACTACCACTATGTACTACCACTATGTACTACCACTATGTACCAGTATGTACTACCACTAATTATCACTATGTACCACTTTGCACCACTATGTACTACCACTATGTACCATTATGTACTACCACTAAGTACCATTATGTACTACCAATATGTACCATTATGTACTACCACTATGTACTACCACTGTGTACTACCACTACGTACCATTATGTACTACCACTATGTACCAGTATGTACTACCACTATGTACTACCACTATGTACCAGTATGTACTACCACTATGTACCAGTATGTACTACCACTATGTACTACCACTATGTACTACCACTATGTACCACTATGTACTACCACTATGTACCAGTATGTACTACCACTATGTACTACCACTATGTACCAGTATGTACTACCACTATGTACTACCACTATGTACCAGTATGTACTACCACTATGTACCATTATGTACCACCACTATGTACCATTATGTACTACCACTATGTACCACTATGTACTACCACTATGTACTACCACTATGTACCATTATGTACTACCACTATGTACCATTATGTACTACATCTATGTACCAGTATGTACTACCACTATGTACCATTGTATGTACTACCACTATGTACTACCAATATGTACCACTATGTACTACCACTTTATGTACCAGTATGTACTACCAATTATGTACTACCACTATGCACCACTATGTACCATTATATACTACTCACTATGTACCATTATATACTACCACTATGTACCATTATGTACTACCACTATGTACCATTATGTACTACCACTATGTACCATTATGTACTACCAATATGTACCAGTATATACTACCACTATGTACTACCACTATGTACTACCACTATGTACTACCACTATGTACCTGTATGTACTACCACTATGTACTACCACTATGTACCAGTATGTACTACCACTATGTACCATTATGTACTACCACTATGTACTACCATTATGTACTACCACTATGTACCATTATGTACTACCACTATGTACCATTATGTACTACCACTATGTACCAGTATGTACTACCACTATGTACTACCACTATGTACCATTATGTACTACCACTTTGTACCAGCATGTACTACCATTATGTACTACAACTATGTACCAGTATGTACTACCACTATGTACTACTACTATGTACCAGTATGTACTACCACTATGTACTACCACTATGTACTACCACTATGTACCAGTATGTACTACCACTATGTACTACCACTATGTACCAGTATGTACTACCACTATGTACCAGTATGTACTACCACTATGTACCACCACCATGTACCATTATTTACTACCACTATGCACCAGTATGTACTACCACTATGTACTACCACTATGTACCAGTATGTACTACCACTATGTACTACCACTATGTACCATTATGTACTACCACTATGTACCAGTATGTACTACCACTATGTACTACCACTATGTACCATTATGTACTACCACTTTGTACCAGCATGTACTACCATTATGTACTACAACTATGTACCAGTATGTACTACCACTATGTACTACTACTATGTACCAGTATGTACTACCACTATGTACTACCACTATGTACCAGTATGTACTACCACTATGTACTACCACTATGTACCAGTATGTACTACCACTATGTACCAGCATGTACTACCACTATGTATTTCCACTATGTACCATTATGTACTACCACTATGCACCAGTATGTACTACCACTATGTACTACCACTATGTACCAGTATGTACTACCACTATGTACTACCACTATGTACCAGTATGTACTACCACTATGTACCAGTATGTACTACCACTATGTACTACCACTATGTACCATTATGTACTACCACCATGTACCAGTATGTACTACCACTATGTACTACCACTATGTACCAGTATGTACTACCACTATGTACTACCACTATGTACCATTATGTACCACCACTATGTACCAGCATGTACTACCACTATGTACTACCACTATGTACTACCACTGTGTACTACCACTGTGTACCACTATGTACTACCACTATGTACTAACACTATGTACTACCACTATTTACTACCACTATGTACTACCACCATGTACTACCACTATGTACCAGTATGTACTACCACTAATTATCACTATGTACCACTTTGCACCAGTATGTACTACCACTATGTACCAGTATGTACTACCACTATGTACCATTATGTACTACCACTATGTACCATTATGTACTACCACTATGTACCATTATGTACTACCTTTATGTACTACCACTATGTACTACCACTATGTACTACCACTATGTACCAGTATGTACTACCACTATATACCAGCATGTACTACCACTATGTACTACCACTATGTACTACCACTATGTACTACCACTGTGTACTACCACTATGTACTACCACTATGTACTACCACTATGTACCAGTGTGTACTACAACTAATTATCACTATGTACCACTTTGCATCACTATGTACTACTTCTATGTACCATTATGTACTACCACTATATACCATTATGTACTACCACTATGTACCATTATGTACTACCAAAATGTACTACCGCTATGTACCAGTATGCACTACCACTATGTACCAGCATGTACTACCACTATGTACTACCACTATGTACCAGTATCTACTACCACTATGTACCAGTATGTACTACCACTATGTACTACCACTATATACTACCACTATGTACTACCACTATGTACCAGTATGTACTACTACTATGTACCAGTATGTACTACCACTATGTACTACCACTATGTACCAGTATGTACTACCACTATGTACTACCACTATGTACTACCACTATGTACTACCACTGTGTACTACCACTATGTACTACCACTATGTACTACCACTATGTACCAGTATGTACTACAACTAATTATCACTATGTACCACTTTGCACCACTATGTACTACTTCTATGTACCATTATGTACTACCACTATATGCCATTATGTACTACCACTATGTACCATTATGTACTACCAAAATGTACTACCGCTATGTACCAGTATGCACTACCACTATGTACCAGCATGTACTACCACTATGTACTACCACTATGTACCAGTATCTACTACCACTATGTACCAGTATGTACTACCACTATGTACTACCACTATATACTACCACTATGTACTACCACTATGTACCAGTATGTACTACTACTATGTACCAGTATGTACTACCACTATGTACTACCACTATGTACCAGTATGTACTACCACTATGTACTACCACTATGTACCAGTATGTACTACCACTATGTACCAGTATGTACTACCACTATGTACTACCACTATGTACTACCACTAATTATCACTATGTACCACTTTGCACCACTATGCACTACCACTATGTAACATTTTCTATCACTATTTCCTTCTTTGTATAGATATGTTCAACTGTTTCACTATGAATCATTATGTACTACCACTATGTACCATTATGTACTACCACTATGTACCATTATGAACTACCACTATGTACCACTATGTACTACCAATATGTACCACTATGTACTACCACTATGTACCAGTATATAGTACCAGTATGTACTACCACTGTGCACCACTATGTACCATTATGTACTACCAATATGTACCAGTATGTACTACCACTATGTACTACCACTATGTACTACCACTATGTACTACCACTATTTACTACCACTATGTACTACCACTATGTACTACCACTATGTACCAGTATGTACTACCACTAATTATCACTATGTACCACTTTGCACCACTATGTACTACCACTATGTACCATTATGTACTACCACTAAGTACCATTATGTACTACCAATATGTACCATTATGTACTACCACTATGTACTACCACTGTGTACTACCACTACGTACCATTATGTACTACCACTATGTACCAGTATGTACTACCACTATGTACTACCACTATGTACCAGTATGTACTACCACTATGTACCAGTATGTACTACCACTATGTACTACCACTATGTACTACCACTATGTACCACTATGTACTACCACTATGTACCAGTATGTACTACCACTATGTACTACCACTATGTACCAGTATGTACTACCACTATGTACTACCACTATGTACCAGTATGTACTACCACTATGTACCATTATGTACCACCACTATGTACCATTATGTACTACCACTATGTACCACTATGTACTACCACTATGTACTACCACTATGTACCATTATGTACTACCACTATGTACCATTATGTACTACATCTATGTACCAGTATGTACTACCACTATGTACCAGTATGTACTACCACTATGTACTACCAATATGTACCACTATGTACTACCACTATGTACCAGTATGTACTACCACTATGTACTACCACTATGCACCACTATGTACCATTATATACTACCACTATGTACCATTATATACTACCACTATGTACCATTATGTACTACCACTATGTACCATTATTTACTACCACTATGTACCATTATGTACTACCAATATGTACCAGTATATACTACCACTATGTACTACCACTATGTACTACCACTATGTACTACCACTATGTACCTGTATGTACTACCACTATGTACTACCACTATGTACCAGTATGTACTACCACTATGTACCATTATGTACTACCACTATGTACTACCATTATGTACTACCACTATGTACCATTATGTACTACCACTATGTACCATTATGTACTACCACTATGTACCAGTATGTACTACCACTATGTACTACCACTATGTACCATTATGTACTACCACTTTGTACCAGCATGTACTACCATTATGTACTACAACTATGTACCAGTATGTACTACCACTATGTACTACTACTATGTACCAGTATGTACTACCACTATGTACTACCACTATGTACCAGTATATACTACCACTATGTACTACCACTATGTACCAGTATGTACTACTACTATGTACCAGTATGTACTACCACTATGTACCACCACCATGTACCATTATTTACTACCACTATGCACCAGTATGTACTACCACTATGTACTACCACTATGTACCAGTATGTACTACCACTATGTACTACCACTATGTACCATTATGTACTACCACTATGTACCAGTATGTACTACCACTTTGTACCAGCATGTACTACCATTATGTACTACAACTATGTACCAGTATGTACTACCACTATGTACTACTACTATGTACCAGTATGTACTACCACTATGTACTACCACTATGTACCAGTATGTACTACCACTATGTACTACCACTATGTACCAGTATGTACTACCACTATGTACCAGCATGTACTACCACTATGTATTTCCACTATGTACCATTATGTACTACCACTATGCACCAGTATGTACTACCACTATGTACTACCACTATGTACCAGTATGTACTACCACTATGTACTACCACTATGTACCAGTATGTACTACCACTATGTACCAGTATGTACTACCACTATGTACTACCACTATGTACCATTATGTACTACCACCATGTACCAGTATGTACTACCACTATGTACTACCACTATGTACCAGTATGTACTACCACTATGTACTACCACTATGTACCATTATGTACCACCACTATGTACCAGCATGTACTACCACTATGTACTACCACTATGTACTACCACTGTGTACTACCACTGTGTACCACTATGTACTACCACTATGTACTAACACTATGTACTACCACTATTTACTACCACTATGTACTACCACCATGTACTACCACTATGTACCAGTATGTACTACCACTAATTATCACTATGTACCACTTTGCACCAGTATGTACTACCACTATGTACCAGTATGTACTACCACTATGTACCATTATGTACTACCACTATGTACCATTATGTACTACCACTATGTACCATTATGTACTACCTTTATGTACTACCACTATGTACTACCACTATGTACTACCACTATGTACCAGTATGTACTACCACTATATACCAGCATGTACTACCACTATGTACTACCACTATGTACTACCACTATGTACTACCACTGTGTACTACCACTATGTACTACCACTATGTACTACCACTATGTACCAGTATGTACTACAACTAATTATCACTATGTACCACTTTGCACCACTATGTACTACTTCTATGTACCATTATGTACTACCACTATATACCATTATGTACTACCACTATGTACCATTATGTACTACCAAAATGTACTACCGCTATGTACCAGTATGCACTACCACTATGTACCAGCATGTACTACCACTATGTACTACCACTATGTACCAGTATCTACTACCACTATGTACCAGTATGTACTACCACTATGTACTACCACTATATACTACCACTATGTACTACCACTATGTACCAGTATGTACTACTACTATGTACCAGTATGTACTACCACTATGTACTACCACTATGTACCAGTATGTACTACCACTATGTACTACCACTATGTACCATTATGTACTACCACTATGTACCAGTATGTACTACCACTATGTACTACCACTATGTACTACCACTAATTATCACTATGTACCACTTTGCACCACTATGCACTACCACTATGTAATATTTTCTATCACTATTTCCTTCTTTGTATAGCTATGTTCAACTGTTTCACTATGAATCATTATGTACTACCACTATGTACCATTATGTACTACCACTATGTACTACCACTATGTAACATTTTCTATCACTATTTCCTTCTTTGTATAGCTATGTACAACTGTTTCACTTTGAATCATTATGTACTACCACTATGTACCAGTATGTACTACCACTATGTACTACCACTATGTACCATTATGTACTACCACTATGTACCAGTATGTACTACCACTATGTACTACCACTATGTACTACCACTAATTATCACTATGTACCACTTTGCACCACTATGCACTACCACTATGTAATATTTTCTATCACTATTTCCTTCTTTGTATAGCTATGTTCAACTGTTTCACTATGAATCATTATGTACTACCACTATGTACCATTATGTACTACCACTATGTACTACCACTATGTAACATTTTCTATCACTATTTCCTTCTTTGTATAGCTATGTACAACTGTTTCACTTTGAATCATTATGTACTACCACTATGTACCAGTATGTACTACCACTATGTACTACTATGGACAGCTATGCACAGCTAGTACAAAGTATAGTACAGAAAGTTTTGCTTGAATTCCAGAAAGTCTTGCATTTATTAAGAGTTACAAGAAAAGATTTTACATATGAAGCATGTTGACAGAACATTTCATATCTCGATATATTACAAAAGGTAAAAATTGTCGATGAGTCACCTGAATGTGGCAGCCAGCCCGATAGCTTGTGGGAAAGCAGTGGCGTTGCCTGGCGCCCCTACATCGCCCCTCAAACATTCTGTATTCCAGGCATAGGGACCAATTCCTGAATACAAACAACAAGTTTTTAATGACATATGAACTCTTGGACGAATCCATTTTTTTTTTTAATTTGTTTTTTTTTTTACACTGGGAAATGGTTTCTTATATGTAGGTAACTAGACACGGACAAGTTAACAGAGAGATAAATAGAATGAGTGATTTGTTAGACACAAAGAAGTCAACAGATAGATAGATAGAATGAGCGATTGGTTAGACACAAACAAGTCAACAGATAGATAGATATAATGAGTGATTGGTTAGACACAAAGAAGTCAACAGAGAGATAGATAGAATGAGCGATTGGTTGAATAATTTATAACAACGATTCATTGGCTATTCTTTACTAAATGAAATGTTTGATTAATTAAAATGGGCATTGTTTCATGCCCTTGCATTTTTTTCCAGGTGAAATTTTGTGTCAAGTCCACCCAGGTTTAAAAGGGTACTTTACGGTAGTTGAGGAAATAGATGTCGTTTATATGCCGAGGTTACAGAAACAGATGAATTCTACACTTCAACTGCCCCGATGGCCTGCTATGCTTAGTGCACTTTACTTTTACAAAAAAAATGGATATTTGAAATGTGTATAAATACACTCTTTTATGTTATTATTATCTCTATTTTTTTTTCAGTATTACTGATGGGGAAAAAGAGAATTGCAGACAACAATAAATTAAATAATTGATATATGTTCTTTCATCAAAGACTAAACTACACAAATTGAGGATATCGTTTACCTAGTCTTGGTATCGCTGGCGATGGACCCCCTCCTGGTCCAGTCCCGCCCCTGGACATCAGAATCTGGATCTCATCAAGGGTCAGCCTGGACACCAGGTCGTCCACTCGCTCATCCCATGGCAGACTTGTGTTTTGAAACGGGAAGGTTGAGACACAGACGACGAAGAGTGAGAAAACAGTCAACAGTAGTAACATTGTCTGTAAGTACAGTTGTTGTTTTTTTTTTATTTTGTTAGGTTAACTAACCAGTAAACCTTCATTAAGTTCGGAATAACAATTAACTTTATTGATTCTTTATCGTAACGTTTTCAGTGATTGATCTCGCAAAAGTAGGTCGCGGTCCCGATATCTATCTCACTGAACAATGTATGTGTTATGTGCTACAACGCAACTATCAACCTGGAGAACACTCTGAGAAAGTGTTATCGTTTAAAAGTAATACTTAATACTTGAGTATGTATTTTTTTTGTAATTATGATATATTTGAAATGGTTGAGATAAGAGAAGACAATTAATAATACTTACAATTATAGTTTAACCTTCTTTCTTTGTCTCCACAGCCCATGCATATGAAATACCGATTGCCGAACCACATTTCTCTATCCAAGGCTATTTCCCGGTATTTGTTGACTTGATATTGCTACCTGAATTAACATGTTTAATATAGTTCCTTGTATTAATTGTGCATGTCATGCATTACCGATTCTAGTAAGAGAATGTTTACGTATTATGTAACGCAGGCTAGGCTAGTGTTGCATAAACTGCTTCTTGAATAAATAAATAAATATATATATATATGTATGTATGTATATATATATATACAGACAAATATATGAAGCGTTTGAACGTTGTTCTAGCCACATAATGTATTATTAAACTCTGGCTACAGAAAAATCTCATATTGCACTACGGTCCTAAGATCTAAGGGAACTTAACTTATACTATTTAAATATACGAATGGTTTAAAGCCAAAGTAACATAACACCTGATGTGGGTCATGCTAGTTTGACTTGAAACGATTCGCATGCACCCCCCTCCCCCATCCCCAAATAACTAGGGCTGAATGAATCAATATTTCGAACATCAGCCAGATGTATTTGTTGTGCACTGCATTATCCCCCGACCATCGACTACATTTGGTCGCTATAATCCAAGGGAGCGAATAAGGCTGTATCCTTAGATCTTGCAAATGTCAGAACGCGTTTGTCAAATTATTTTTCACAGCTAACTTAATACAAGAAAAATGGCAAAATCTGATAAAATCTTTGCATCTTCTATAACTAGGGATATTACTTGTAAGTTAAATATGTAAGAATCGAATACATTTCACTGGTGATAAGTTGTGTCATTTTGTTTCGCAAAATTAGGATATTTACTAGACCAAGGCTCACAGTCACCTTAATTCGGCCCTGCATATAACGTTATAAAACCAAATTCATGACCTCCTTCAATCTAACTATATAACAGGTTCAAATCCCTTCATCCGCCCCACCCCCCTCCATTCAAGGGCATGGGAAGTTGTAACCATTAAAACACTATAAATAACAAAACCTGTCATGTCATAAATGCGTGCATACAAAATGTGTAACATTGTATCGTTGTGGCTGACAAATTAAAAGTGCCGTCAGGGCCCCATTCCTCAGAAGTGGGGGGCCCTGGTTTGCCTATCCACTAGAATGGCCCTGCCCTCTCTCTTTGAACTCTCTCAGTAATCTGCGGGCTGAGACTTAGTCTCTTAGAGCCCGTGAGATCAGACTTGCTGTGCCTCTCAACATCTGGAGACTGCCATAGAGCCCGATGGCCAGCAAGCTTCCGGACTGGTCCACCCTGTGGTCCGCCAGTCCGGGGCACTCGAAAAGCAAATGATCTACGGTTTCCTCCACTTCCCTGCAGTGTCTGCAAAGGGTTTCGACATTGGGCCTCAACCTCCCAAAGTAAGCGCCAATAGGACAGTGCCCAGTTCGGAACTGGGCAATTAGCGCCTGCTCGACACGCCTAAGCTTCCACCACGGGTCAGTTTTGGACGGCCGCCCTAACACAATCCAACTGAAATTCAATTTAACCCGGGGCCCAGGAATGTTCCCACTATTACCTACATTGTGGTGGGTCTTGCATTGTTATCAGTATTTTGCTATCAGTATTGTTTATATCTATCAGAAAGTGAATCCCTCCTGTACAATGTCTACCAAACTACTCTAGTAAACAACCTTAAAGTATTCATTAGCCTCTTAAAATCAAGAACCAATTACATTTTTTTAAAATTCATATTAGGTTGTGGTAAAAAAAAAGTCATATTTAAGTACTTAATTTTTATAGTATTAATGTTGTTGTTATTTGTTTGAATTAGTTTTTTTTTCAAAGAAATAATAGCCCACTGTTTTGATGTCAGAAATGTCTGTCGATGTCAATACAAGAATAAAATATCAGTTTAATGTAACTGTAAAACAAAATATAAAAGAATGGACGGGGATAATAATGAATGAATCAATTAACTGCATCCTTTCATGAGAGGTAACTATGGAGAAATATATTTGTTGTCCTTCGTTACCCCAACGACTAATCGGTTTACGTTATGATGTATCGTAGATTAAAGCACGAATGAAATGTTCCACATCTTCATCTTGATCCTCTTCTTTGGTAAATTGCGATACTGACTGAAATCCCTCCATCGCAAATTACGTTTTTACATAAGATGATCGACTTAAAAAGCCAAAATTACATTTTTCTTTTGCTATTTAGTTCATCCACATTTGAAGCTTTGGATTTACTTCATTAATTTGTTAAATATGTCCGTTTAGTAAGTAATGTCATATTTTAAAGAAATCAAGTTGGATCATAAAACACCGTCTTCGCTTTCTGAGAACTGTAGCGCTGAGTAGAATAGACAATAAAATCTAGTCTAAAAAACTAAAGCATAATTTCAAATCATTAGTAAATGAACACAATCTTTTCTTTCTTTTAAGCTTTTATCGTCCCCTTGGTCTAGCTCAGTGGTCGGCAAACTTATCAGCTAACGAGCCAAATATGAACATTACAACAATAACAAAAAAAATTGGGAGCCAAATCTGCTTGTTTAGTAAACTTTTATTACATTAAATAAGTAGTACACTAATTAAGTTGTATACTGAATAAGTTGTATACTGAATAAGTTGTATACTAAATAAACCTAAATGCCAGAGCCGCACTTAAGGAGTCAAAGAGCCACATGCGGCTTTGGAGCCGCACTTTGCTGATCTAGCTGATCAATCCAGACCCACCCCCACCCCCTCCTAAATAAAAAAAAAAGATATCGCCAAGTTTGAGAATCACTGAGTTTACCACGGTGTGGCTTACTGCAGAGGATTATACATAAATAGTATAAAGTACCATGACTACCACACAGTTGTCGCCCTTTAATTTAGTTCTCCTCTTATCTCATAAACGAGTAGGTTTTGTTTCCTTTTCCTTCTTATTGAACTGTAAGTCTAGCCAGACTAGACTACTCTTGTCTCTTCTTTTATGATGACGAAGATCTGTACAGGCGAAAATGGCATTGTTTAATTTGTTGATTAATAAGACGTGAAAACCTGAAGTTCGAATCACTATCCCAACTTTATATTACTGGCAGTGACTGGAATGATGGAGGGGGGGGGGGTTGTTCTTAAAAATAAGGGAATAAGCTCTATTCGTGGTCTGATTTTATTTTGCCCATAACTTAATAAATATACAGAGAAAAGTTTAAAATTTCGTAATGTTTGGAATGGATGTTCTGCTCTCAACACAGTATCGAAGTCAGCATACAAAACTCGGTTACTCAACCAAAATAATTATCTTTTCATTATGTCATAGAATTTTAAAAGAGTTTTCCGGGAGGGCGACACAAAATACCGAACGGTTTAATAAAGAACAGCATTTTTTTCCCGAAAAATCAGCTGACACAGCCATCTGACACAGCCTTCTGACACAGCCACCTGACACAGCCACCTGACACAGTCACCTGAAACAGCCACCTGACACAGCCACCTGACACAGCCACCTGACACATCCACCTGACACAGCCACCTGACACAATCACCTGACACAGTCACCTGACACAATCGACTAACACAGTCACCTGACACATCCACCTGACACAGCCACTTGACACAGTCACCTGACACAGTCACCTAACACAATCGACTAACACAGTCACCTGACACATCCACCTGACACATCAACTTGACACAGTCACCTGACACAGCCACCTGACACATCAACTTGACACAGTCACCTGACACATCAAGTTGACACAGTCACCTGACACAGCCACCTGACACATCAACTTGACACAGTCACCTGACACAGCCACCTGACACAGCCACCTGACACAGCCACCTGACACAGTCATCTGACACAATCACCTGAAAATACCACCTAACACAACCACTTGACACATTCATCCGTCACAACCACCTGACACAACCACCTGACATAGCCACCTGACACAATCACCTGACACAGTCACCTGACACAATCGACTGACACAGTCACCTGACACATCCACCTGACACAGCCACTTGACACAGTCACCTGACACAGGCACCTGACACAATCGACTGACACAGTCACCTGACACAATCGACTGACACAGCCACTTGACACAACCACCTGACACAATCACCTGACACAGTCACCTGACACAGTCACCTGATACAGTCACCTGACACAGCCACCTGATATAGCCACCTGACACAGTCACCTGACACAGTCACCTGACACAGCCACCTGACATAGCCACCTGACACAATCATCTGACACAGTCACCTGACACAATCGACTGACACAGTCACCTGACACATCCACCTGACACAGCCACTTGACACAACCACCTGACACAATCACCTGACACAGTCACCTGACACAATCGACTGACACAGTCACTTGACACAACCACCTGACACAATCACCTGACACAGTCACCTGACACAATCGACTGACACAGTCACCTGACACATCCACCTGACACAGCCACTTGACACAGTCACCTGACACAGTCACCTGACACAACCACTTGACAAAGTCATCCGTCACAAACATCTGACACAACCACCTGGCACAACCACCTGACACAAACACCAACATTTGAATACGTTTTAATGGTTTCACCTGTCTTATCACGATTGACACTGTCTCGCCTGACACTGTCTCGAAACTAAACCAAAAATGTTATCTTTTAAAAAAAAAAGTAAAGGACAAATGTGTGTACTGCCTGAGGATCATACGATTTGAACGCAAAGATAAATTATCTCGCCAATCGGAAGAACACAATCACTTTCAATACATTTTAAGTATTTAATATATTGATATAAACTCACTCTTTAAACGGATGGGGGGGTATTTATTTACCAGTATGTAGTTTAAAGTTTGTGTTTTCTACACTTAATATATTCCAAATTAGCTTTCGTTGAACCTAAGTCCAGTTTTTAAGTGAGACCAGATATCATTGTATTCTCCTGTTAGTGTAAGTCTACAGAAGTGTAATCAATGTAGTTATTTTACATTGCATCGGTGTAGTACACGGATAAGCATTTGTTTTATCGTCATTTTTATTGGCAATATGTTTGTTTATGTTAACACTAACAGCCTGCAGGTTTTATTATTGTGTCATAAGTCCACTGTAGGTGGAGTAGTTTATACATTTGCGAATGATATAAATCAATGAAACTAAAATACATTCACTCAGTAGTACGCTGTTATTAACACTAATGCGAGGAAAGAATATTACAACAGAAAAAATATCACACATGTTAGTAGTTTATACTGTTTGTTACTGTGAACTGTGCCGACAGGACATTGGATGGTGCAGAATTTTTCTGAAACGGTTGTTGGCCTCCACAGTACAGGTTCATTGGTCCTGTTGGAAATACACATGTTGAAGATAAGAGTATCCCATTGACTAATTGAGATGGGTCGATAGATGGATGGATGGATGGATGGATTGATAAATGGATGGATGGATAAATAGGTGGATGGATAGATTGATGGATGGATAAATAGATAGATAGATAGATAGATAGATAGATAGATAGATAGATAGATAGATAGATAGATAGATAGATAGATAGATAGATAGATAGATAGATAGATAGATAGATAGATAGATAGATAGATAGATAGATAGATAGATAGATAGATAGATGGGTAGATAGATGGGTGGATAAATGGATGGATGGACAAATAGGTGAATGGATAATAGGTGGGTGGATAAATGGATGGATAGATAGGTGGATGGATAGATAGATGGATGGATGGACAAATAGGTGGATGGATATATGGATGGATAAATGGATGGATGGACAAATAGGTGGATGGATATATGGATGGATAAATGGATGGATGGATAAATAGATGGTTGGATAAATAGGTTTGGGGATAAATAGGTGGGTGGATAAATGAATAGATGAATAAATAGGTGGATGGATAAATGGATGGATGGATAAATAGATAGATAGATAGATAGATGGGTGGATAAATGGATGGATGGACAAATAGGTGAATGGATAATAGGTGGGTGGATAAATGGATGGATAGATAGGTGGATGGATAAATAGGTGGATGGATAAATGGATGGATAATAGGTGGATGAATAAATGGATGGATAAATAGGTGGATATATAAATAGGTTGATGGATAAATGGATGGATGGATAAAAGGATGGATGTATAAATAGATAGATAGATAGATGGATAAATAGATGGATGGATAGATGGATGGACGAGTGGATAAATGGATTAAATAATTTTTAGTTTGAGTTTTGTTTTTGTTTTTTTCAATGATGTTACACTGAACAGATTTATCCAATGATATGTCACCTGATTTAATGTTCCAGGATCCGTTGTCCCAGTACGCCATGGTGTCTCCTGGTACAGAGGCTTGAACTCTGACCGTCTGGGCTGACTTGATGTGGACACGGTCAAAGTACGCCAGTTGTCTCACAGGGACTGGTAAGGTAGGGTCAGTCCAGCTGATGTAACACTGGACAACCTGTTAAGGATGAAACATTGATTGGTTGATTTTGTTGTAATTAGCGTTGGGCTTAGTAATTGCTAGGAAAAGTAGCTTGACTGCCTACTGTCCAGTGCTAAAGCCCTTCGCTTCCATTAAGGCTTTTTTCATATAAATACAGTACGTTATACTGGGTCCTGCCTGCGTTATACTAGGTCCTGCCTGCGTTATACTGGGTCCTGCCTGCGTTATACTGGGTCCTGTCTACGTTATACAGGGCTCTGTCTGAGTTAAATCGTGTGTGTCTACGTTATACAGTGTTCTGTCTACGTATTATTGACAAAGCTGATGTTATACAATCATCTTAATGATAAACAGTGCACCATTAATTATTAAAAGTAAATGCTGGGGGATATATATATATATATATGTGTGTGTGTGTGTGTGTGTGTGTGTATCTTTAAACTGACATCAAGCAGGTCCGTTCTTAGAACTATGAGGGTCCAATCATCGGCAGTGTCATGTTTGGGAACAGGGGAGGGAGAGGAATATTAATACATGAACATCATTAAAATTTGGCATTTGTTTGAATTACAATTTTTCATGTCCATTATATTTGACACAGATTTGTCCTAACAGCAGGGGCGTGGCATCTTTGCCAGTGGAGGCCTTAGATGATCAGCTAGTTGACCTATGACTGCGAAAGACTCTGTATCAAGTACTACCACATGTAAGTCGTCGTGTCCCCCCCCCCGTTTAAAACAATCCCAGCTCCGATGAAAATTTACCTCATCAGAATCTACGGTGCCGACATTGGACACTTGAAAACTTATGTCCAGTGACTGGTTGGCTTGAACTGAGGCAGGACAGATCAGAGTGGCGTACTGGAACTGTGTATAGGACAGGCCGTAGCCAAAGGGGTATAGAGGGTCAGACCTGATGTAACGGTACGTTCTTCCTTCCATTGAATAGTTCACCATAGGCGGCACCTGAGGAGGCAAATCAATCCTTTGTGAGACCGTAGAGCTAAATACGACGTATTGTTTATATAGTTAGTAGAACTAAATACGACGTATTGTTTATATAATTAGTAGAACTAAATACGACGTATTGTTTCTATAGTTAGTAGAACTAAATACGACGTATTGTTTATATAGTTAGTAGAACTAAATACGACGTATTGTTTACATAGTTAGTAGAACTAAATACGACGTATTGTTTATATAGTTAGTAGAACTAAATACGACGTATTGTTTATATAGTTAGTAGAACTAAATACGACGTATTGTTTATATAGTTAGTAGAACTCTGATGCACAGTTGAAACTTGAGTGATAATATGGCAGACAGCAGCGTGATACACAATAAAAATTCATTTATATATATTTATATTGAAAGAGAAGCGATTGCCTTAACAGCTTAGTGTGCCAAGTGCAAACAAATCTATTTTGCCGATTGCAAACCAATGAATTGTTCCCTTTGCAAACCACTGACTGTGTTAAAGCCCATTTAAAATCAATGAGTTGTGCCCCTTTTAAACCAATGTATTATGCCCATTGCAAACTGATGTGTTGTGCACATTTCAAATCAATGTGTTGTGTCCATTGCAAACTGATGTGTTGTGCCCATTGCAAACCAATGTGTTGTGCCCATTGCAAACTGATGTGTTGTGCCCATTGCAAACCAATGTGTTGTGCCCATTGCAAACTGATGTTTTGTGCCCATTGCAAACTGATGTGGTGTGCCCATTGCAAACCAATGTGTTGTGCCCATTTCAAACCAATGTGTTGTGCCCATTGCAAACTGATGTGTTGTGTCCATTGCAAACCAATGTGTTGTGCCCATTGCAAACTGATGTGTTGTGCCCATTGCAAACTGATGTGGTGTGCCCATTGCAAACCAATGTGTTGTGCCCATTTCAAACCAATGTGTTGTGCCCATTGCAAACTGGTGTGTTGTGCCCATTGCAAACCGATGTGTTATGCCCATTGCAAACCGATGTGTTGAGCACATGTCAAACCGATGTGTTGTGCCCATTGCAAACTGATGTGGTGTGCCCATTGCAAACTGATGTTGTGTGCACATTTCAAACCGATGTGCTGTGCACATTTCAAACCGATGTGTTGTGCCCATTGCAAACCAATGTGTTGTGCCCATTGCAAACCGATGTGTTGTGCCCATTGCAAACCGATGTGTTGTGCCCATTTCAAACCTCTAGTGATTTAAAAGAAGTGCACCATAAAAATAATCCCTCTAGTGATTTAAAAGAAGTGCACCATAAAAATAGTCCCACTAGTGATTTAAAAGAAGTGCACCATAAAAATAGTCCCTCTAGTGATTTATAGAATGTATGAGATTTCATCTCACCCTTACAGGTACTACACAAATACATCCATAAACAGTGGGTCTAACTATTTGAATTAAATAAATAAACAAAGCTTATTATTCAAGTACTTGATTAGCATGATATGGCCAGGTGATAGGCAGTCTCCCAGCTGGTGAGCCAAACTGTCCTGTGTTGGTTAAAATATTCCTGACGGCATCCCCCGTGGACTGGGCTGGCAAGAAACACTCCATGATGGCGACAACTCGGTCATTCTCGTCGAAACTGGAGATATTGAGTGGGCCGGCACTGAACAATAAGAGAACCACTGGCGAACTTCCGCCTGGTAAAAACAAAAAGGAAAAAAGAAAGGAAGAACAAAAAAAAATTAAAAGTAATTTTCGGTATAGATATATTACTTTGAGATAAACCTCATGGTGACCTTAGGTCAGTGACATTGACTTTGTGGTTGGCAGTGCTTTTAATAGAGAGAAACATTTCCGTTCAGTGGCGTAGCTACTAGGGTTAGTGGCTCTAAGGGCGGAATATAAAGACTCCGCACTATTCCGTTGCTTAAAAAAAAAAAAGATACGATGGATTCCACGGTTTCCACCCCTGGCTAGTGGTAAAGTAAATGGCACCAGGGGCTGAGCGCCCAAAATTAGCGACGCCGCTGATCCCGTGGTAACAGTAAACATAATTTTCTAACGACTTCGATGCAACGTTATTTTATACATAGAGACATTGCACACAAAAGTAATTCCATGACGTCATGCATTATCTAAAAATACACAACTCCAGCAAAAACACCATAATTATATAAACAAACAACATGTACTTTACAACTTAGCATGAGATTCGTTGACTTTCTCACTATTTTGTAAAACATCCAGCAAACAACATGTACTTTATAATTTAACATGAGATTCATTGACTTTCTCACTATTTTGTAAAACATCCAGCAAACAACATATACTTTATAATTTAACATGAGATTCATTGACTTTCTTACTATTTTATAAAACATCTAGCAAACAACATGTACATTATAATTTAACATGAGATTCATAAACTTTCTTACTATTTTGTAAAACATCCAGCAAACAACATGTACTTTATAATTTAACATGAGATTCATTAACTTTCTTACTATTTTGTAAAACATCCAGCAGCAATTCTTTCTGATGCCCCGGCAGTTCAAGATCGGGTCTATCATTGCCCTCCATCTCTACATCAGATCCTGTAGGCCATCGCGGTAATATAAATATGAAACATGTCATTAGCATTAATTAAAATTAATCAAATTGATCACATTTGATATTAAAGCCGCTATGATAACTAAATGTCAAGTTCCTTTAAGCTCCTTAGGGCTCGACTGGGCAGATGAAGTGTAGAATTCGTGTGTATCAGTAACCTTGGCATATAAAGGATTGTGTGGTTAGTACAACGCCCAACCAACTCTACTCCCCCAATTTAAAGCTGAGAGAACTTGGAATCTTTCACCAGGGCGTGCTTCGAACCTGGAACCCCTACGGTCGACAGTCGAGCTCTCTAAACCGCACAACCACACATCCCCAAAAACTGCTGCGCTGTTGTGTTCCTATCATCTGTTACACTATAACATTTGTTTCATTAACGCAAACTCTCTAATAGACCGAATTTCGTTTACAGAATAAATCATAACTCATAATGGTTCCTAGGTTTTTCGGAGATCCCTAGGCTGATGTAAATTTGAGGGACCATAGGCCATGGCACATCAGGGGCTTTAACAAATGTATACTATATGGCACTAGGCAAAGATTTTTTTGTGGGGAGTAAGCAAAGGTAAATTTGAGTGCCGTAGGTAAATGGAAAATTCGGTTACCAAAGGCACATTCGGGAGTCCTAGACAAAAGAAAATTTGGAGGGCCTAGGCACACG
>JAGDYQ010000094.1:2141867-2220676 GCA_021962125.1 Bulinus truncatus
TAAAATTATAAAATATCATTGTAATCTTCACCAATACAAAGCACCAAAATAATGACGACAAAGATCATTTCTGTTGCTATTTAACAATTTCTTTAATACAAATTCTTTAATTTCCTCATTAGCCTTTTTAAGCTTGAGAACCTTCTGTTTCAGTGTTTCAGCTCATCGATGTCTCCATGTTCTACAGCACTGGCATAGATCTGGAACATCGAAATGCGAATTTACAGTCAAGTATTCGTAACAATTTTCTTTACCAGGAAATTTTTAAAAGTCGAAAAAAAAAAATATATCCATTTGGGCATAATTGTAATATGTTTCTCTCCTGTTTATGAAAATATTTTTTTATGTCAACTGAATTTTCCCATAATTTCATGTTTTGGCATTTGCATCAGGCAATGTCAACTACAAAGCTCTCGTTATTAGATTATCAGTTACATATTCACTCCCTGAAATATCAATATTAACTTCTTCGTCAGCACTCTCTTTTTCTGTCCATAGCAGGTGGCATTCAAAACATTGAACATTATTTTGGAAGTTTACGGTCAGGGGAGATAAATGCATTTGGAGTAGGCTAACTAAAAGGTTACTGAAGTTAGCTCTGGAAATCAAGACAACATAAAAATCAGATGAATATGAGTACAATATTTATAGTAATCAAAGCCTTATAAAAATAAAATCTTATTTATAAAATCAAAAAGATCATTTAAATTGATTATAGCGACAAAATGAAGTTAAAATAAAAGTGAAGTTCTATTGAGCAGGGCGAAGATGAAGTGTAGAATTCATCTGTTTTATTAACCTTGGCATATAAAAAAGAGTTTATTATTGGTTGCTAATACCCTGCGCCTAAAGTAAAGTTAGGTTTAACATTATTAGTTTTGAATTAAATGAAGGATTTCTCTCCCTATACATGTACATATATTGGTGAGAAACATTTTTCCTAAGTAAAAACTGGAAAACAACTGCCACCATTCAGTGTAATGACAAGGTGACATTGACAGAGGACATCATAGTCCAAACTTTGACAGTTTTATCATCAGAGGCTGTCCAATGTTACTCTGATCTCTTGTCAGTGCCATACATCTGACAGCTGCACTGAAAGTGGGTTAGCAAAATTAAATAAAAAAAGAATTTAACGTTTTAAATAGAAAAATCTGAAGTCTTAAGATAAATTCAAATGTAAGCAAATTTTGGAAATTAATATTACAGATGTGTGCTGACAGTGAAAAGTGAAACCTTTACTTTCGTTTTTTGTACATCAAGGTTGGAAGGGGCGTTCGGCTGGCTACAGGAAAGAAAATAAAAGTGTATAAAACTAAATTGAAAAATTCAAGCTCACTTTAAAAATAATTTATGGCTTTGTTCACGATTCCCGAGCAGATTGAAATCTTTTAGCTGATAATGTAGATCTATGGCATAACCATTTCCATTGATATCTCCTGCATATAAAGTTTGTTCACAATGATCCATCACAGTGGACATTACAGGGGCACCCAATTCAAACATTTTGACTTCCTCTTTAGATAACAAATTCCAGATCTGCAAATAAGTGGAGTGTATCTAATTTAATTCAAAACAATCATTTAAAAAGCGGTACAACAATACTTGGTAAAAGTTGATTTGTTTTAACTTTCCATCAAAAATAGTTATTACAGTAAGACCAAAAAAATAAAAATACCTTGTATAACACTAATAAGAAACAAAAATAAAACTTTTATGAACAATATGCTTTATAATTCTCTCATGTTAACATAAGACAAACAAAATATGGAACTGTTTTCAACCTCTAAAAATTAGTAAACCAAAAATACATCTTTACCCTAACAGTAAGAATCCATCCTTTAAGAAGAGGCAGCCCTGTGTGTTAAAGATATATGAAAATCTGTGACCTCCCCCAGCATGGCATATAAATGTATTGACTGGACTGTGAGCTTCAACTCGTAGTGGATCACAATACACAACACTGTCAACAAGAAACTCAATTTTAATTTTAGTATGAATTTAACAGAATCAGCACTTTAAATGAATGGTAAGTATCTAAAAATACCTCCCACAAAATTGAAAACAAGTAACACTCCTGGGTGAAATAAATTATTTTACCTCTGAAGATCCCAAACAGCTACTGCCCCATCTCTGTAAGAAGAAACCAAATATTCCCCAGTAGGGAGAAAAACTTGAGGCGATCTAACTTACTCCACACTGCTGTATGAGAGAACACTGAGTAGTTCTCCATTATTAATCTGTCAACAGATGTAAAAAAATAAATCCTCATAAATAAAAAGGGGAGGTTGAGTAAAATAAAACACAGCGAATTCCCAGTTATGAATTGAATTGTCATGTAAACACATATGTTTGCTTACAACAGTAGTGCAACATATTTAAATGTGTGGCTTAGGTTCATTATCCACAAGTAAAGGCGGCTGGGCAGTGTGCTTTGAGCCATACAACCCCCCTATATACACCATGACTTTAGAAATAGATGGTCCTTAAGGGATAAGGGAACTTTTTATCTTATAACATGATGCAATATATCCACTGCTATACCAGATAATAGATATATCTTCCAAAAAAAAATTAATTCAGCATTTTTGCAAATACAAAATATATGCTGATTAGGAAATGCTGATGGTAGATGAATTAAAACAGTGTAGAGTATTCAAAAAAAACCTCTGGGTAAAAAAATAAAGAAGAGATCAATCAATGCTTTATGTAAGCTCTTGTCTATCAGCCTAGATCATAAGAACAGGCTCCTGTGTCCATGGTAATAATACAGACATTATGTCTCCACACATGCAAATCCACAGACAAACACCAAGAGGACATTCTAAAATCATAACGTTCATTAAAAAGGAGAATCTTTTCCATCCGGATTACAAATGAACAGGTAAGAGAAAACATCCAGAAACATTCCAGCCGATATGAAAACTTTACAAGAAGTTACTAATGAGACTAACACAGCATAGCCTTTAAAATAGTTTATTTCAATTTCTACAGGCACTCAGGGAGATTACAGGTGAAGTTGTGAGGTGAATATTTAAAAAATTCCTTCATAATAATTTTTAAAAAATAATATAAAATTGGATTATCAAACTAACAAGAGTGCATTTCGAGATTAGTTATAAAAGTAAATCAAGATATATTGGAACAAACAATTAAAAGTACTCAGATGACAGTTTAAAAAAAATACAAGTTTAAAACAGACCTGCCATATATGTATTTTATCATCAAATCCTGCTGCCAGATATGTGTTGTGTGGTGATGCTGACAAACTTGATACTTTTCCTCCACAGATAATTTTATGATGCTTTTGACTCTGGCACTTGAAAATATAAATTATAAGAATATAAACTAAGAAGGAACATTTTCAACATAAACCATTGATGGCTAATACATTGCATGAGTACCAGACTTGATACACTATGACATTTTCTCAGCAAAACAAAAAAAAAAAAGACCATTAAAAAAACTAAAGTAAAAAAAAAAAATTTCGGTTCAGTTGAATTAAATTATTTACCGCTAATTAATATAATCATACTGGGTATCCCTGATATAGACATCATCAATGTTTCTCTATTTTACATCTCAACTCTGCCCTTTAGGTTTAAAAAAGACCAGTATATAGTGTTTATTTTAATAAGGATATTTTGAGAATCGTTTTTGCACGTAAAAAAAAACTAAAATGAAAGTAATCGACCTTTATACTTTTGTTAAATCGTTGAAATCTATTTTTAAAAAAGTCTTTAAATTTATTATCAAGGCTATGTCCACATAGATGAATATTAAATTAGAAGTAAAAATGTTGGTTGCTAAGGATGATTAGTCAGTATTCCTGTATTGTTTTTAAGCACTCCTTATGATGGATTAGTGTCTCTCGGGGTATGTTAAACTCAATTAATTACAAATAGCGATAGAGGCACAAATTCTAAGAATTTTATATAAATAAATAGAATTTCTATATCTACTAGTTCCTTATTCTGAAATTTTAAAAAGGGTAGGAAAATAATCTTAGACAAAAAGGCAATATTTGAAAGGGATGAAAAGGTTTACTTCACAGGATTTTTTTTTAATGACCTACTTTGAAATTTCTGAAGAGAAAAAATTATTTTTAAAAATGTTTTCTCTAAATAAAATATAAAAGATAAATGAGAGTCAGCTGGAAGAACAGACGGTCACAAATCAAATTACTTCTCATGACTTGCCGCAGCTTTTTTTTCCCTTTCCTACATTATAATAATCAATAATTCACTGATCCATTGGTTTAACAAGCTAACCTTAATTTTCTAACATCATAAAAAAACAATGAAAAACAGAGAATTAGCGTCATATTAAAACATCATTTTCTTCGTAATGAGTTTTTTGTGACAGTGCCTTCCCTTTTTCAGGGACTCAACTTAAAAGGTAAAATAAAACTTAGAAAGTAAACTTTTTTTGACAGAGAATAAAATGGACTTTCCTATAAAGCCTCTTCAGAAGTTAAAAAAAATGTATAAGCTTGGTACCTGTGCTTTGTAATCTCTGATATCATTATGTAAATGGTGTATTTGGACATCAGTTTGTCAGCGTTAACCAAAAATAGGGGGAGGGGGTGGGAAGGGGGTTGAATATAAAGTCTTGATTTATTTGTGAACTCAATTTAATGTTAAGTAATTCAACCAGTTAAATTTACAAAGAAAAATCAATTTCACTAAGCTTGATGTGAGGGTCGTTCCTCTATTAATGAGAGAAATACATTCATGTTATCCAAAATTATAATATGCCATAAATTACATGTATTTTAGTATATTATGTCATCATTTATTAAGGTCAACACCTTGGTAAAAATAACAATTTTTTAACTATTTTAGAGCTACTAGTAAAAAAAAGTCCACCAAAGCAGACAAAAGTAATTGTAAAATATACTAAAGAGTCATAAAGAAAGAAGAAACCTAAATGTCACAGATTTCTCTGTAAAACAAAATTAGTTAACATTACAATAAACTCAAACTAAGTCTGCGTCCTCAAAATTCTCCTTGCTGAAGGAAATGTGAATAAGACTAAAAGTAATGAAGTAAATATTTATAAACTACTCATAAAATAAGAAAATCAGATTACTTCTTTTATAGGATTTATTATTGTGGTACTCAGTTGAGGGGTTGTCCATCATTTCAGTAACAAAAGGGTTTACTTTATTACTAAATATACGGTTGGTAATGGTATTTATTGATCTATGGCATTATCCGGAATATCTGAATCTTATTGCGTATCATTTAGTTGGATAGTGGGAAGTCTACTGTATCTTTCTAATATAAAAAAAAATTATATTGGGATATTTAGAAATGTACCTAAAGCTAAAAAGCAATAATAATATTAAGTAATATGTTGCCCAGAATGATCAAAATGAATTAGTTTAGCTAGACCATATCAACCTTGTTAAGTCCACAATCAATGGTTGTGACATTTCATATCTAAAATCATTGTACCAGTTTTAGATTGCATACTTAAATTCATAATATTTCAGACACCTGTTTTAAAATATTCCAGAAATGTATCACAGGTTTAGAGAGAGAGGCTGATAATATACTTTCTCCTGCAAGCAAACCACAGTGTATTTGGAGAAGCAGAGCCACTTCTATAGGTTTGTAGTAGATTTCCAGTTCTGGCATCCCAAGCGCTAATATTACCACTTTGATCCCTCAGCACCAAAAGTTGTTACAAAAATAACCTGGTAGAAGATAAGATCTCTTAAGTAAATACATTTAAATATGATAAATTCATAATGATTGTATTGATATATTCGTTCAATGACTACTTTTCAAAGTACACTGTACAGTCAAACCTCGGTTTATGAGTAACTTGGTTTCCAAGTATTTTGAAAGATGAGCAAACATTTTTCCAAAATTCACCTTGATAATGTAAGCAGTGCTTTGGAAGATGAGTGAAAGTTCTTTAAATAAATTTTTATTGGGTATACAAAAAGGGAGGTCTTCAGTATGAGTTTATGTATTAGCTGTTACTTCTGCAGAGATTTATATAAAACATACATTCTCTCTGATATCCCCCTACTAATAAATTACTGGGGACCTGACAAGTGATCAGATTACCCTTAGTTAGCCTTAGAACAAGGGCCCCAGTTACTGAGAAAAAGGCATCATATTATGAAAATTCTGATAGAAGCATGCGAGTTGTTGGATCTATCTAAGTTTAATAAAAACACATTACAAGCATGAATAGACATTAAATAAACAGGACTTAGTTAGTGTACAGATAATGTACACTACTCTACCACATGTCATAGCATGTGTATGGCAGGTAAATTAAAGGAAGGTGTGTAAAATGTTGGGAGCATATGAATAAAATGTGGCATTCATTGCAGAGTGTAATATGTTTGAATGAAAATGAATTAATGCCTTTGACGGCTATGTAAGTATGTCAATTTTTTTGCAAAATTCTTACAAAGAAGGACAATGACTTGAAAAAGGTGATGTCCCTGGAGGTAAAATTTATGGTATTACATTATTATATATTTGAGACACTTATTATGATTATTACTACTGTCGTTGGATGGGATTTGTATGTAATTTAGAAACATATATTATGATGAGGCAATCAGCGTCCACTTATGTTAGCAAAGCGTAAAAAACGTCTTAGAAACAGTGACTAAAGCTTGATCACTTCACATTTTATTTTTTAAAATAAGTGATATAAAATGTATTCATTACTACGCTGTAGAAGTGTACGCTGTAGAAGTGTAGTCTACTGTCACTATGGTCTGGACGGTATGTGTTTACTTTCAACTACTTACATTAAAATGTTAGATTTATAATAATACCAACAATGTCACCAATTAATTGATTAAATACAAAATTACTACGTAAGATATTGTTTTTTCTTTTTTAAACAGTTTACCTCTTCACAGGCTTTGATGTTTGTAGTTGTCATTTGACAATATTTCTCTTTTTTTCTATTTGTAATTAAGCATGTTTAAGTACAAGATGAGATACTACTTTTTTATTTCCACACAGATCACTGTGGTCAAAAACACAAGAAAAACATAGTTTAGTCTTTACATGTATGGTGATTTTGGGGGCGTGATCACCTTTGCGATATTTAAGATTTACTGAAAATCGCTGATATAAAAGCAAAAATATGTGGGTGGATTAAATTCTTTTTCATACTTAACATTGCCTTTTTTGATACTTTTTTCTTTAATTTTTTGAATGAATCGTGAAAGTACTTTGCGCACAGATTTCGAGTTTTTAATAGTCTATTACTAAGATACAGAACTCTCACATGAAAACTATCCTGTGTTTACGTGTTACAGGCAGCTGCCTATCTGTTCTGTTCCATAATAAATTCCATTCAGTACAAAGTCCTACGACCAGAATACATTCGACTCATACAAAGTATACAATGGATTTAGAGAACTTTAAAGCTTTCCCCAATTTCTCTACAGACGTGATTCATGAGGGACAAGAACCTGAACAATGGAAATCTATGGCAGTAATCCCTCCAATATCTACTTCAACAACTTTTAAACAATTCGCTCCTGCAGAGCACTCAGTAAGTTTGATCGTGAGGGTAATTCAGCCGTGATGAATTAGGGATCCCGGGGTTTAAAAAAAAAACTTCCTTGGCGTCGCTTTCGATTTTAATAAGTCCAGATTTTATATATGGTTAGGCAGGTCTACTACTTACATTTAGAAGTCTATTAATGTATTATAAATTAGTTTTAAAAAGTTTTCGGAGTTTCCCCTGTTAAGAACATTGACACAATTGTTGCTATCAAGTAGAGTTTCTCTGCAAATACTGCATACTATAAACCATGGCATTTCATTTTCATTGTGTGGAGCCTTAGGGGATTAATCACATTTGAAATTTGCTTTTATTGAATTTTTTTCTTTGCAAATCTGTGCGCTTTTCATGAGCCCCTGCAGTCAAAGAGTTTGTTAGAAATCCTAACTGTGACATGGGCAAGTAAAATGTTCAACCACCTCTGCCAATAACTCTTTATTTTCCCTAACAAATGAATGAAAGGTACCAAATTTATATATAGTTAATGCTAGAAAGTAGAGGCTAGGTAGACTTGGGAAATGTATCAGACTTAAGAAATGTCCTGGCACCCTTTGGTGATGCCAGGATCAGAAACCAAGACCTTCCAGTCAGCATTCCTGTAATCTACCACAGTGTCTTTTAAAGTATCATGATTATAAATAAATCCTAATAAAACATTTGACATATCTTGATGTCTATTATTGCAATCACTGATATAATATTTTAATTCATGATGTGTATAAAATACTTTAAAAAAGTGACTTATAAATTACATATTGAATTATATCTATGTAAATTTCTGAAAAAGAAATATAAGTGATTGAACTGATAGATATTAAAAAATGTTTATATGTTTTTATTATGATTTATTTATTATCATAGTTTAAGATATATTTATAATAAAAATACTTGAGGGATGGGTGGCAGGGCTGTGTGAGCTCTCAACTGTCAACCTGAGAGTCTTGGGATGAGGAGTAAAGAAATTTTCTAAGTCCTGGTAAAAGTTAAATATCCCTCAAGTCCACCAAGCTTTAAATGGGTGCCTGACTTAAGTTGGTGAAGTAAAGGCAGCTGGTCATTGGGCTAACCACGCAATCCCTTGATAAGTTCTTCACTTTATCTGTCTCGATGGCCCTTTAGGGTTAAGGGAATTTTACTTTTTTGATATTTCTCTATAAGTATAATGCATTTTTTTATGTTCTGTCTTTAAACTTTTTTAATGATAGTCTAACTTAGCTTAAGATAATTCTGTCTTTGATGTAAAATTAAAGATCACTTGTGAAAAAAAATTGCTTCCCTTGTACTCAAAATTCACTTTTGCAGCAACTGTTCAGTCTAATTTAAAAATTTAGAATTGTGCATAAGTAAAAAAAAAAATTGAAGCTGGTTTAAGTCTCTACAATCATGCTAATTATATATTTTTAAGTAAACATATCTTTTTTAAAAAAAAAATTTGATTTATAAGCTTATTATAATATTTGGGGACGTTTGGTCATGCGGTGTAGAGTGCTTGATTGTTGACAGGACAGTACTGGGTTTGAACCTCTGTCCCTTTAAATGTTGAAGTTACTAAATAGATAAATTCTACACTTCATCTGCACCAATGAGTCCTTAGTGGAATAAGGGAATTTTTTTATAATATAATTTATAAAATATCTATGTAAATTTTAAAAACCTATAATTTTAATTTTAAATGAATTATTCATTTTATTTCTTTTCTCATTGTTTTTTGTTTTTATGCATGTTACAGCCAATGTTTGCCATCCGGCCAGTATCTGACGCTGGTCAATGCTCACATTGAATGGCTGTGATCGGCCAAAACTTGAAGTGACGTCATGAAATTTGAATTTATTGAGTGGCAAAAAGTATTAAAGCAAGTAAAATATATTGCTAGTAGATTGACCACTGAGCTTGGTCATCTACCTCTATTTCAATTAGTTACTAAAGAATTACAAATCTCAACTAAATCTGTTGATAATAAATAAAGTCAGTTGGCCACACCCAATGGTCAATCCGTTAGCGAAACAATTTGGACATTGGCCAATATGGCTGGCCAGTGTTAGACATTTGCCGGTTAGCAAACATTGGCTGTAACATATATATATTTATATCTGTATATATAAATACATATATGTATATGGTTGTAAAGTTATTTACTTCATTCAAAAAGTTTCGATATTCTCATTAGGGTTTTGAATATTCTCGAAGTAGTAACCCAACTCGCAACTGTCTTGAGAAATGTTTGGCTGCCTCAGAGGGGGCAAAACATGGTATTTATTTTTGTAATTTATTAAAATATTGCACTAAATAGTTTGTAATCATTCATAAAATTATAAATATAAATTAAAAAATCTTTTAAACACTTTGTTTTATTAATAATAATTGATCTTGCACATGCTTACTATGATTTTATAAATCATATGATCATATGTAATTTGCTTCATAAGTCATTATTTTTTTCTTTTTTAATATAACATATACTATTTGAAGGTATAAGAATCATTATAAATAAACTTAATACTTCCAGGATTAGCATTCTCCTCTGGACTGGCTGCTACAATGACAGTGACCCATTTATTGAAAAGTGGAGACCATATTATCAGCATGGATGATGTCTACGGTGGTATGTACCTGATTTTTTAATATTTCTTTCTACATCCTATACATATTCATAACTTAGCTACTAAAAATGAAATGTCATTTCCATATAATTAATATCTGTTGATAAATAATAAAAAATTTTTTTTAGAAACATCTGAAATATAATTTGTTACTAAGTCCCTTTTCTTGCTTCTCATCAATGTTTAAAAGACTAATAGATGCTTGGCCATTCTAAGCAGTATTTTAATTCTGCATGGCATTTTTTTACTGACTATATTAATGTCTAAAAAGGCATTGAAATAGACGTTAATACAGAGTCAGAATGAACAAAGTTTTTAAATACGTTTTAAAGCTGATGTAATTTATAACTTGATTAATTCAAAGTTTTCTTGTTTTCACTTATTAGGAACCAATCGTTACTTTCGCAAATGTGCAGCTAAATTGGGACTAGAGATTTCCTTCGTTGATTGTACTCAAATAAAAAATGTTGTTGAATCTATCAAGCAGAATACTAGAGTAAGCTTTTTTCAATTATTTCTTTGGTTATTCCATCTCCCTGTTACGTCAGATTTTATAGCTTCTCCCAAATATGTTATGGTGATTATATAAGACTTATAGATAAAGAGCAATGTCAGTGCAGTACACTAGATACAAATACTTTAATACAACTTTGCTTATCTTCTAACTTCTTCTATCTAACTATGTTTACTCTAACTATTAAGACAGTTGACACCGAACTGAACTAACTACCCATAACTACAAAGCCTGTAGCACTATATTGCTGCATCTTTCTCTGATCTACTAGCTGCTGGTTAATTTCTAACTTAACTTAAATGTTGGGGGTGGGAGGGGTGGGGGGTGATCTTGCTTGCTATGCATGTGCCAAGTTTGTGAGGGGAAAGTTTCACCTGTCTGGTATAGGTGGGGTAAATTCTAAATGCTACACTCCCAAACTATTTTTTTTAATCATAAACTATTTACTATTTTTCTTTAAGATTAATGTCACTCTACTTAATAAAAACATCTTGAAATTATCTCTTCAGATGGTTTGGATAGAGACCCCAACTAACCCTACCATGAAACTTGTGGATATTGCAGCTGTTTGTCAAGCTGTTCGAGCTGAGTCAGAGGGCTGGGCAACAAGGCCGTTTGTAGTTGTAGACAACACATTTATGTCGGCTTATTTTCAGGCAAAGATTTTACCTATACATTATTGTGGTTGATTTTATTTGGCTTCCATTTACAATGCTTTTAAAAAAAAAAACAACTAAATACATGTACATTGAATAATAGTAAAAGTAATCTTAAAATTTTTATACATTATTACAGAGACCCTTATCATTGGGGGCAGATATGGTGATGCACTCTTTATCGAAATATATGAATGGTACTTTATCTTTTCAGCTTTTGATATATATATATATATATATATATATATATATATATATATATTATTTATATATATAGTCTAACAACCTTTAAAATTATACATCGTAATCATGTGATAACATTCAGGTTAAGGATTTTTTTGAGCTCTCTATTCTAGAACTTTTATTCCTCACTTTTTAAAAGGTCACAGTGATGTCATAATGGGAGCTATTCTGTTGAATGATGATAACTTAGCGGAACAACTTCGTTTCTTTCAGAACGGTAATTTTTAAAAAATTTTTGTCTGTTTTTTTTTAAATGTTTATTCTACTGGTTTACTCATTAATGAAATTGAATCACTTGGTAGACAAGTTCTTTATTTTCTAATTACAGCTGTTGGTGCTGTGCCTTCCCCATTTGATTGCTACTTGTGCAACAGAGGCATGAAAACATTGGCTGTAAGAATGAAGGAGCACATGAAAAATGGACTGGCTGTAGCTAAGTTTTTAGAGAGTCATCCAGCCGTAGAGAAAGTTATTCATCCTGGTACTTTAAATAATTTTTTTAAGAAATATAAATCTTTGAAAAATATACAGTGAATATACATGTGTTTACATTTTCTTTTGAAAATTTCTCAATAAAAAAAAATCTTTTTTTTTTTTTTAATTTGATGTCTTTATAGGTTTGTGCAATTAATATTTATTGTTCTTTCTTAAGTGGACTTTCTATCTTTTCTACAGGGCTTCCTTCTCATCCTCAATATGAGTTGGGTAGGAAGCAGATGATTGGCTACTCTGGCATGCTGATATTTTTTATAAAAGGTGGATTGGAGGCTTCAAGAGCTTTTCTTAAGTCATGCAAGGTAATTCATGATAGATCTTTGTTTTATTTATGTCAATAGAATTATGTTAATTAATTACTTCTGAAAATGTTACACTGCAAAGATTAAGTTAATTTAATTTTATTATAATTTTTTTGAAGTAGTTCTGTGAAAGTTTTAATACATGTATATCCATTATTATTATTATGAATAAAAAAAAATCAATTACACAGGCAGATATTGTATTCTCATTTAAGTTATTATGAATTTATTTTTTAGGTCATTTTCATTATTCTGTTTTTTTTGTAACTTTGGACATTAAAACAATATGCTATTTTTTTTTGTGCTCAGATTTTCACTTTAGCTGAAAGTCTAGGTGGATTTGAAAGTCTCTGTGAATTACCGTAAGTGTTTCCTTTTTTTTTTTGTTTCGTGATGAAACATTTAAACCTTTGTACAATAATCATTTCTTTGTAAGAGATATTAACCTAGATGTATTTAAATAGTTGAATAAAAAATATTTAAAAAGCTTTTTTATAAAATGAACTTTTATTAAAGAAAAGCAAATCTCTAAAAGACTAAAAAGATGCTTCAGATTTTTTATTCTCTTTGTATGACTCATGGACTTGAAACTATTAAAATCTTGTATTGTCATGTAGAGTCTACACGTGTGCCAATTTTTAGACTTCTCACTACATTATAACAGATCCGAAAATGAGTTAAAAGATTCAATGACAAACGTACAGAAAGTGAAACTAATTAAAAGCTCATTAAAAAAGATATTTTTTTGAAAAAAAAAAGGGGGGAATATCCATTAAAAAAAAATGACATAATTGTACATTTGATACATTAATTTTCTTAACATTTTTTTTAAGCTCACTGCAAACCCATGCTTCAGTACCTGAAGATCAGAGAGAGGTTTTGGGTATCACAGACTCTCTCATCCGCTTATCTGTAGGTCTGGAAGATGTTGAAGATCTGATCAATGACATAGATCAAGCTCTGAGAATAGCCGTGAGTGTCAAATTATTTTTATTGCAAATTATTGAAGGGGCTTGCAGTTTTTTTTTTGTTTCTTTTGTTGTCATTTTAAGGCTTAAAGGGATATGAGGATGTGGTTTTATTTCTTGCCAATAAATTGCAAATAAATCTATATTGATTGGCTAAAAGTAACTGATGATGCACATATTGAAGTTACATATTTAGGTCTTGAAGATTGAATCCCTTTTGAATTATTTTTCTTCATAAAGCCTCAAAAAAAATTTTTTTTTGTGCCTAAGTTGATATTTATAGAAAAATGTTCTAATTTATAGGGATTTTTTAACATCAGATAAGCAGTCTAGCATGCTGGGTTGTCCATACATGTATTACCTAAATTTCCAATACTACAAATCCTTGTTTTTCCATATTACCTAAATTTCCTATACTACCAATCCTGGTTTGTCCTCATTACCTAAATTTCCTTTACTACTAATCCTGGGTTGTCCATATTATTTAAATTTTTAACTATGAATCCTGGCATTCCATACATGTATTATCTTAAATTTCCAATGCTATCAATCATGGGCATCCATTTATGTCGATTTCCAAAATCTACAAATCTTGGCTCTCCATATTATCTAAATTTCCAAATCTACATGCTTCAATTGATATACACTTTCAAATTTTCTACTGCTGGTTTAGACAACCACTTATTTCAATTTATATGTAAAGGGTTTTGCATTCATTTATAAGCATCACAGCATTTAAAATATTTTTTTAAATGTGTTAATTTTTACAAATAAACGTGCTGATAGAGTTGTAATTAAAAAGAAACTTTTTATGCTTAATCTTAATAAAAATAAAAAATTAGCTATTATTACATCTACATGTATTACTAAATCTAAAAAAAAAAAATAAATAAATGTACAATTTTTTTTTCATTTCTATAATGGTTTTTGTTCTCTCCCTTTACTCTCCAGGTAAAATGTTAAACCCTCAGATGTTGAGCTGTTGATTCCTTAGAAATTTTTTTATATGTATGAGACACTTTTGTTGGACAACAAATCTCTTGTTGATGCACTTTATAGAGTAGATATATTTTTGCTGGTTTTATAACATTTTCTGTCATTATGACGATCTTTTTTTTAATCCACATTAATTCATTTTTTTAACTCAGGTTTCTTTTAAATGATTTTTGCTAGGAGTCTATTTTTATTTTGTAAATGGCATGCACTACATAGAAGCCATGAGCGTACATAGCACAACTAAACTGCCTCAATCTTGATGCGTTTGTCAAATTATTGTTCATTTTATGTTATACATACCGGTGAGTTTTAATGCCACTCCATAAGCTTAATTAGTTAAAGAAAAAATGCTTTGAAGTCATTCAATTTCAATAAAAGAACAAAATGTTGCCTAAATTTAGTCCACCACAAATAACCTAACAAAATTGGTAAAGATGCATTAATTAATATATTTTTATTTAACATTACTGGGTACATTTTTATGTCATTAATTCTAAACATATTTTTTTTTATTCATTCAACTTGTATTTTTGAAGTATAACCTAGAAACAGAGACTGATTAGTTTCAGTTGTATCTCTCCTAACAGTGTATCTACTTCTATTTTCTATTTACTTAGATTTATTGTACGTGTGTGTAGAATATTTTTTCCTTCTTCCATCCAAAATATTGGTTCTATGATTATATTTTTATTGGTAAACTATGTTGATGTTATTAACCAAAGAAAACACATTTTTTTATAATAAATTGATTTGTGGTAACAATATGCTGGGCTTTTTTTATAAATCTGACTAACATTAACTAAACATTTTAAAATCAATATTTGCTAAAAATTAAAATTCCCTTACATGATACATGTATTTTGCATGTAAATTAGAAAGCTAAGAAATACATGTATATTTTTTATTTCATTTTTTTGTGTGTCTGCTTTTGTACAATTATTAGTTAGACCAGTCATGGGTCACGACCCACTTGAGGGCTGTGGACAAATTTATAATTAAAAGATTGAGAAACTCTATAATTACGACCCCCATTTTCCATGTATTTGTAACTAAATGAAAGTGTAAATCTACAAAGTAAGGGGAGTGAAATCTATTCACACAAATAAGGATGCATTATTTTTTTCCTCTTTCCTTGATCATAATTTTTCCTTCTAAGTTGGGTCTCAAAAACAAAACAGTTTTTAACGGTGGGTTGCAGATCCCAATATTTTTGTAAAATTGGGTTGCAGAGGGTAAAACTTTGAGAACCACAGAGTTAAGACTGCTAAACTGCAATACTACTCACAATACTACTCACAATACTACTCACAATACTACTCACAGTACTACTCACAATACTACTCACAATACTACTCACAATACTACTCTCAATACTACTCACAATACTACTCACAATACTATTCACAATACTACTCACAGTACTACTCACAATACTATTCACAATACTATTCACAGTACTATTCACAATACTATTCACAGTACTACTCACAATACTATTCACAGTACTACTCACAATACTATTCACAGTACTACTCGCAATACTATTCACAGTACTACTCACAATACTATTCACAGTACTACTAACAATACTATTCACAGTACTACTCACAATACTATTCACAGTACTGTTAAAAAACAATTAAATTGGATTTATGCCACTTTGACTGACTCTTATAAGTCATTTAAATTTAGTTGGAGTGGACATGTTATGTTTAATTTATCAAAAACATTTTATGTTACCTAAATTCTGACCATACATTGTTTATGATGTAATAACATACAATTATGAAATACCAGCTTTGTGAAAGTCATCCAATTGTTTGTTTTTCATTTCTGAAAATTTCACTTGACGTCTCTGAACCTATTGTCAGCTAATTAAAAATGTCAAACAGGAAATATGTTGTCAGGCTAGTTTATTGCAAAGTATATTCTGTCTGATGGGCACAGTGCATTCACAGATCTGTTCCACCCTACCCCACTGACTCATGTCACCTGTGCCCCTGGTGCCTCCATGTTGAGGATGATGTAAGGACAGTACATAAACTGAATAGGGTTTAAACTGATATAGGGTCTCCAAATAAACATCTCATCTTTCCCGAGGCATTAGAGTAAGGTATATTACAAGTAAAATTAAGCAGAATCGTTTGCTTTAATGATTAATACAATATCAAATAATTAACAAACAGTGTTTTCAACTAAACAAAGCCGAGGTTGTTTCTCTTAGATCACAACTAACACATTTATTTTCTGGTAAATTTTAGAACTTTTAAAAATTAACATATCCTGAGGATCAGTGCCGTACCTTGGCATGTGGGGCTAATGTACCTTCATGTGACCCCCGGATATCCTTAAATACATAATCGTCTAACCTATGCGTGTGTCCCCCTCGCAGGATTGATGCAAGGGAAATAACCCATTTATTATAGGTTCGTCATAGTTGAACACGGTTATAATCCTTAATTAGTAATGCTACCACTCGCAGGTAGCAGCCAGCTTCAGCAGGCTTCTCAACTAGTATATACATGTATATATATATATATATATATATTTATTTATATACATACAGTGATGTGCAAAAGTTACTGACTCAAAGTATATATTTTTTACCCCTGCCCTAGAATAACAGGAAGATGAGTTTGCTAAAGCCTGACCCCCCCCACACACACACACCCGAAGATATGATAACGGTGCTGAATGTGGCCATATTAAATGCTTAACTCGGAGTTTGGTAATTCTGCATTCTATGTGTTTGAGGGTTTCACAAAAAACCATTCTGTAGATCTCATGATCAGCTGAATTATTATTGGCTTGGCTGCTCACGTAATAGTACTGGGGCAGAGTCCTTTCTTTCTGGTCCCTAGGCAAGCCCGCCCCCCCCCCACCCCCCGAAACTAGACATGTTTATGGGCCATATGGAAAATATACAAAGGGCAACGCGCGTTACTCACCTTAGTGACACTATATATAAAGGTCCTGAAACTAGATTTGTACATGTATGTAAATTGGAAATACTAAAAATAAAAGCTTAGGTAAGAACTATATACTGGACTTCAATATGATTTTACAATAAATTCATTCATTCACATTCATTCATCTATAAATTTAGATGGGGACCCACGCTTATATTTTTTGTAATGATACTGTTCACAAATATTCATGTGATATTATAATCATGAATGTAAAGAAAGCTATATTTAGCAATGGGAAAAGCTGTATGTCATAGTCACACACACAGAGCAGTGACGTCAACACATTTTAGCAAAAATTTTCTAACAAACATAAACAATTCTAATAAAATGGTTGAAAAAATTCATTTCATGGTTGGGTTTTGTTTTTGGCAATTAATATTTTCTCAGCAATTTGTTAAGATTGTTAGTTTTGAGTATAATCAGGTAAGGGAAATTCTTCCATTCAGACTACACGTCTATGGTTATGTTCATCTGCAGCGCGAATCTAATATGAGGTAGCTCACCCCCGGATAAAACTTTATTTGTCACTTATAAGGGGGGAGGGTGGAGACATTCTCACCACTTTAGAATTTTATTTTTGACTCAGGAATAGAGCCAGGGTGGGGGGGGGGTGTTCGTGCAGGGCCTGAGCCCACCAATAACGCTATTTCCGCTTCTGAGTATCTGCATATCTGATGAATATGTTTCTTTTTAGTAATAGGCCAAAAGCGTATTAAGACACGTTGTGCGCCTCTCTTAATGTCCAGCCGCATTAACCTTTTACATCCCCAATTAATGTCAGGTACCCAAAATAATGCTGGGGGAGGGGGGAGACTTGGGAAAATTCACCAATACCTGTAGTGCACGACAATCCACGCCTCTCTGTCTAGTTACTTTTCTTCTGTCTATTTTTTCTTTTCTCTGCCCTGTTTTATGCCCAATTATTAACCGTCGGATTACAAAATAAATTCACTTTTTTTTTTGCCGTTAGTCCTGGGAAGAGTACTTCGGTCAGCTGAAGTTCATCGACGATGCGGTGACCTCTGAACCCACCATCCCTAAGGAGACGGTCCTGCTGGCACTGAACAAGGCTCTCTACGCCATCGACTCTGATTTTATGGAAAAAATCGACCCGGAAGTTATCAAGCAGACGTAAATATTCGGAAATAGTTTTGTGAAAGACAAAGCCGGAATGTTTTTTGTGTGGGTGGGAAGGGTGGGGGGGGGGGTTTAAGAGGAAAAATGTTCCCATCAGGGCCGCCGCGTCCCAAATATACGTCTATGGTTCCTGCCCTCAGGGGCTCCGTCAGGTCCAGTCATCTGCCATCTGCCGTAAAATGACATGATAACAGGCGGTTGCCTCCTGTTTGGGATTAGATGGGCCCCAGGATGTGGACAATGTTGCTCAATATAAAATGGCGGCGGAGCTGTCCCCCAAGGTATTGAAAGTTCGGTGAAATTGGCTTTCCCAACAAGGTGAAATACTTTGCATTGGATATATGTCTTTAAAATTCGCCCATCAATATACAATGGTAAAGACTTTGGAGTCTTAACACACAACTGTATATCTTATATTCCAAAAACATTTTTTTTTACGATTTGTTGGCGTATTTTGCTGGGCAATAGCTAACAAAGCGATAAAAACTTAGTTGTTTATCATTTAATTATTATTATTGGCTTATGCTGTAGTGCAGTATATCCCCTCTTGTTCAACTCCTCTCAGTTTCAGCCATGCTATTCCAATGAATTAAACCAGTCCGTGATTGTTCTTTTCCCAAGCGCCAACGAGTTCGCTAAGATGGCTATGACCAAAGGGCTGGGCCTCCTGTGCTACTACGTCAGGAACGTGTTCAAGGCTGAAGACTTCAGCACCTGGAACTATTGGGACTTTAGGAAGTACTCAATAGCTCTTCTCTGTTTCAAGTCAGAAGATTTCCTCCTCTTCAACGTTAAAGAGGTGTGATTCTTACGAGCAGACACACCCATAAAAACACAAACATACAACTCACACACACACACACAAACACACACATAAATGAGATGATTCTTACGAGCCAACACATCCATACAACACACCCATTCAATACACTAATACAGCACATCCATTTAACACACATACATAAAACGCAGACAAAGGGGAAAGTGAGACTGGATCGATAATGTTCATGGTCTAATGACCTAATAAGTGGGAGATAACATCTTCAACAAGCTACCACATTCTTCATGTAAACAATTAGGTTGTCTATAAGTTGCATACACGTTTCCTTTTTTTTTTGCTGCTCCGCATTGGTTACTGTCTGCATATCTCGCAAGCTAACAAGAAATCATATAAAAATTAAACAATCCTCTAGAAAACAATGAGATCGTAAACAATACGTCATCCAGATAGCAAGCATTCATTTAGATTACAAGCAGTAAATCATTTAGCTCAGTGGTCCTCAACCTCCGGTCGCGGACCGGTACCCCCTACCCCCGCCACCCCCACCCCCCACACACACACAGAGGGCCGCGGTGAAATTATCAAACGTTCACTGATCCGTGGCGAGAAAATGGTTGGAGACCACTGATCTAGATTACAAATTGTAAAAGATAAACAGACAGTACATCGGCTAGCAGACAAACAGTAATTATTCCAGCAGACAAGTCTGTAATTTCTCTTGTACAGTTTTATTTCGCAGACATCTTCTACAACACCTCCAAGACGTTTGGAACAGACAACTTCAACCTGGTGGACTACCCGGGCCAGATCACCGATTACTTTGATGACCTGCTGCCCGTGAACCCGTCTTTCAAAATGTTCAAGATGTACATAGACCCAGCCATCATCAAAATCATGGCCGACTATTGGAGAAAGAATAAAGTCAAGGACGATACGGAGATGCAAAGGTAAATTATGGGAGACACACGTACAGACCACCAGGGTAGCCAACACAATAAGTTATAGTTTTGGCAGAGCTGTTGTTAGTATTCTTGTGGGCCATACTGGCAGAGCTGTTGTTAGTATTCTTGTGGGCCATACTGGCAGAGCTGTTCTTGGTATTCTTGTGGGCCATACTGGCAGAGCTGTTCTTGTTATTCTTGTGGGCCATACTGGCAGAGCTGTTCTTGGTATTCTTGTGGGCCATACTGGCAGAGCTGTTCTTGGTATTCTTGTGGGCTATACTGGCAGAGCTGTTGTTGGCATTCTTGTGGGCCATACTGGCAGAGCTGTTCTTGGTATTCTTGTGGGCCATACTGGCAGAGCTGTTGTTAGTATTCTTGTGGGCCATACTGGCAGAGCTGTTCTTGGTATTCTTGTGGGCCATACTGGCAGAGCTGTTCTTGGTATTCTTGTGGGCCATACTGGCAGAGCTGTTCTTGGTATTCTTGTGGGCCATACTGGCAGAGCTGTTCTTGGTATTCTTGTGGGCCATACTGGCAGAGCTGTTGTTGGTATTCTTGTGGCCCATACTGGCAGAGCTGTTGTTAGTATTCTTGTGGGCCATACTGGCAGAGCTGTTGTTGGTATTCTTGTGGGCCATACTGGCAGAGCTGTTGTTGGTATTCTTGTGGGCCATACTGGCAGAGCTGTTCTTGGTATTCTTGTGGGCCATTCTGGCAGAGCTGTTGTTGGTATTCTTGTGGGCCATACTGGCAGAGCTGTTCTTGGTATTCTTGTGGGCCATATTGACAGAGCTGTTCTTGGTATTCTTGTGGGCCATACTGGCAAAGCTGTTGTTAGTATTCTTGTGGGTCATACTGGCAAAGGCTATGAGATACTGGGTGGCCCTTTGCAAGAGTATCCATTGCCCCCCTCCCCACATCAGATTGAGTAGGAATTCGTATTGGAACATGAAAGGTCGGGGTGGGGGGGGAGGGTCGCATAGTTGGCCCATCCATTAGAACGGTACTGAGCTTTGGTAAAGTATAAGATTACACAGCCCAACAAAAAAAAATTTTTGCGAGTTGCCAAGAATATTTGAATGAATTTATAGCAATTCATGAGTGCTGATTTCAAAACTGCCATTGCTTTTGCTGAATCGGCTCTAGTTTCTGAGATATTGGACACCCTTAAAAATATGATTGTACCTATTGTGTAAAACAAATGCAATAAGTTTGGTGTCTGTTGTTTAATTTAAATATACCAAGTTATAACTTGGTTTATTTTTTTATCTTTTATTGCTGCTTTCTAAAGACATCACGAGTTCATCACGAAGATGCTGCAAAAATAATCCGAATGTATTCTGTTACATCTGTAGAGAATACTTGATTGAAAAACAAATAAGAAATATAACCGACTTTGTGCAGCAGGCATATTTGGCTTATTTCGGTGTGAAGCTGGGAAACCAAGACAAGTCTTGGGCTCCCCATAAGGTCTGAAAAAACTGTGTGGAGAGCCTACAGCAGTGGACAAATGGTGAGAAGAAAAGTCTAAGTTTGGGTGTACCAATGGTATGGCGAGAGCCGAAAGACCATTTTGGTGATTTTTATTTTTGTATTGTGAATGTTAAAGGCTTCAATCGCCACAAGAAATCTAAGTAGGATTATCCTGATCTTGAATCTGCAAGGAGACCAATTCCGCATAGCAGTGAAGTTCCTATACCAGTGTTTACTGTATTAGAGCTTTTACCATCAGACTCCGACGAAGGGCAAGATCTGGAGTTTTAGGCAGGTGAAAACAGTGGAAGCGATTATGAAGGAAGTTCTTCAACACCTCAACCATTCAGCCAAGAAGAACCCAATGACCTAATACGAGACCTAAATCTGTCCAAGCAAGCATCTGAGTTTTTAGCGTCCAGGCTCAATGAAAGAAATTTTCTCAAACCAGAAGTTAAAATAACATTTTATCGGAAAAGAGAAGAGTTTCTTCTTCCATATTTCAGCCAAGAGGAAGATCTTGTTAACTGTAATGACATCCCTGGACTTCTGCTCCAAATGGGACAGTTCCATCAGAAGCTTGAAATGTGTTCTGTTACACAATGGTAACCGGTATGCATCTCTTCCAATTGCTCACTCAACAACACTTAAAGAAGAGTATGAGAATATCAAAACAATATTGCAGAAAGTCCGTTATTATGAGCATCAGTGGTCAATTTTTTTGTTGATCTAAAAATAGTAAACTTCTTGCTTGGACAGCAGTCAGGATACACAAAATACCCATGCTTCATGTGCCTTTGGGATAGCAGGGCAAGGCAAGATCTTTGGACAAGAGTGACATGGCCTGCAAGGGAAACCATGAATGTAGGTAAAGAAAATAAGATCATTCTCCCACCGCTTCATATCAAATGAGTTTTAATGAAACAATGTGTTAAGGTTTTGGACAAATCTGGCAATTGCTTCAGGTATATTTGCAGATCATTCCCCGGACTTAGCATGGAGAAGCTGAAACCTGGGATATTTGACGGTCCTCAGATTCGAAAACTCATCAATGATCAAAATTTTACTAATTTCATGGATCACATTGAAGCTTTTTCATGGAACAATTTTGTTTCAGTTGTCAGGAACTTCTTAGGTAATAACAGAACAGAGAATTACGAAGAACTGGTGCAAGATATGCTCCCTAACTTCAGAAACATTGGAACAAATATGAGGTACATTACCTGCACAGTCATTTAGACAAATTTCCAGGTAACCTTGGGGACTTCAGTGAGGAACAAGGCGAGAGGTTCCATCAGGATATGAGGGTGATGGAGGAGAGATATCAAGGAAGATGGGACATACATATGATGGCTGACTACTGTTGGAGCCTCCAACGCAATTGCACCAACGACACATACAAAAGGAAGTCGAGCAAACAGCGATTTGCTAATGCATTACCATAGACAATTAACAAATTAATTAATTAATTAGACATAATTAGTTTTTCAAATGAAAATGTTTTCTTCAATACACATATTTTTGAACAAATTTCTGAGTGACTATTAACATTTTCACTACTATTTGTTAGTATACTATTATACTTCATGCAATTCTTGACAAATTCCAAATACGGTGCATACATTTTTTAATTAATTTTAATTATCTCGTAAAATAGAGCCAATCAAGCAAAAGCACTTACATATTCTAAATCAGCATCGTTGACTTTGTATAAAATGATTCAAATATCACTGGCTACGATTTCACTGTTTACCAGTGTTATTATTACCCCGTAATCTCATAAAGAAATACACTATCTACAACTAGAGTTGTTGAATAGGTAAACCCTAACCTGTCTAAAACAGCTTAACCGTTTAGGGAATCAGGCTGGCCCCTGTTGTCAAAGACTATTAGGGGGGCCCAAGATATCCAACTGGTGACCTTTGCAATATTTTTGCCTAGGGTTTCAAATGTTGCTATTCCCTTGACCCTCTTCAACGCTTCACCTAAAGCCCCTTAATGTTCATTCGACTAAGCTCCCTAATTTTTAACATGCATCCGATTCAGCTCCACAATCTTTAATGTTCATTCGACTAAGCTCCACAATCTTCAATGTTCATTCGACTAAGCTTCCGCAATCTTAAAGTGCATTCAACTAAGCCCCACAATCTTTAATGGCCTAGGGACCTCAATTATACATTGGCCAAAGCCCCCCCCCCCCACCGATAACTCAAAACGGCTCTCTTATTTAACATATATGTTACTGCAATAGTACAAGTGTCCCCTTTATGATGTACGCATGTGCACTCCCACACTGCTCGCTAAGCGTACACATGACAACATATTGTACACATATATTCAGTTCAGTAGAACTTAAGCAGTTCAGTACAACCTACATAGCGTTCAGTGAGCCAAAAATACCGTTATGTTGCGCACAGCCGACATCTATTGCCGCACACAGCCTTCGGAAAATTAGAGAGGAACATTGATTCAGAATTTAAAAGTATTACTTGCTTATTTATTTATTTATGTACACAGGATTAAGCCCTACTACCTGATTGACCCTTTTCTAATTATATCAATACCAGAGGACATGGTTTTCTATGGTGTAAGGTTCACCTCAGGCCCAACATTGCGATCCGCTGTAGTAAGTAATATTGTACGAGGCGTGAGAGAGTAACATGCATGTTCAAACCATTCGAATAAGTCAAACTGTTTTAACTACGATGTAATGTGTGTGTCCATGTGTGCGTATGTAATTATTTGTTTGGTTCATATTATCAGCTGATTTCAAAAAACCAAAAATATGACTGAACTAAAAGGAGCATGTCTGTTAGCCAAACTGTTTTAACTACGATGTAATGTGTGTGTCCATGTGTGCGTATGCAATTATTTGTTTGGTTCATATTATGAGCTGATTTAAAAAAAAACCAAAAATATGACTGAACTAAAAGGAGCATGTCTGTTAGCCTGTGTCAGGAATCTATCTATCTATCTATCTATCTATCTATCTATCTATCTATCTATCTATCTATCTATCTATCTATCTATCTATCTATCTATCTATCTATCTATCTATCTATCTATCTATCTATCTATCTATCTATCTATCTATCTACATGTATGTCTGTCTGTCTATCAATCTGTCTGCCTGCCTCTTCATCTGTATGTCTGTTTATATGTCTGTCTATTTGTTTGTCTATCTGTCTATTAAAGTGTCTACATACCTATCTCTATATCTAAACGTCTTTCTGTCTCAGCTTTACATGACTAGAAGTCTTTATAGCTATGAAAGCCATTATTTCTGATTGATCATCTAACCGTGTGTTATGTTAGTTGTTTAGACTATATGAAACCTGAGGTGGAGCAAGGGGGGGGGAGGGATCGCCAAAGTATTTTTTTAGTTCTTGTCTATATAGGAACTGTGCTAGTGCAATGTTTTTACTTTATCTAGTCATTATTTTTTTCGGTCAGGGTCGACTACTCCTGGAGCAACTGGTGGCCTACAGCTCAGTATTCGGTAAAGCAGCTCACATCGGGACGGCGGTGCTTCGACTGGAGGGCCAACTGACCATCGGCTGGGACCCAGATGAGGCGTCTCAAATAGACCCGGGGGTTTTAATGGAAAATTTGCACCTTCTGAGGACTTACAACTTTGATAGAGTCTTGGTAAGGCTCTGGTAAGACGTTTGGTAATGTTGCAGTAATGGCCGTGCCAATAGTGGAGATGGTCACACAACGGATATTTTAGAAAAGGCCGGCATTAAGCTTTTTATTGGGCCTTTGGGCAATGTAATTTTTGTTCGGTTTTTAAAGTCCATATACTGTAATATATATATATATATATATATATATATATATATATATATATATATATATATATATATATATATATATATATTAGGGTGGCCCAAAATAACCTTTTTTTTGGAGCATTCTGCTTTTGTGTTTCCTTTGACTTCAAAACAGCAGAGAAAAAATTTCATGAATATATGACTTTATTTAGTACTGCCTCATCGACACTAAGTTTTTTAAATCATTTTGAATGAATTTTGAATGTGAGTATATATATATTAAGCACACAGAAAATGCTAGAAGTTTCTGGAAAGTTTTAGAAAAAATCTATAAAATTCTGGAAGGTTCTGAAAGGTTCTATCTGAAATCTCTAGAAGGTTCTAGAAGCTTCTAGAAAAACATGGAAAAACTTGAGAAGGTTCCGGGAAATTCTAGAAATCTCTAGAAGTTTTGATTTTCAGATAAATAGCCAGCTTCACCAATGCATTTCAATTTAATTACAAAAAATCAAGTGCTATAAAATCATCATTCTTTTAGTTATCACTACTAGGTCAAAAAATGTTGCTCATTCAACTGGCATAGAAGTTGACACATACTAATTCCCCTAAATGAGCCTACTGGCCAATTGTATGTTTACAAACATAGCCGTCTGACAGTCAGTTGGTACTATTTTTTCATGAACTATTTCTTTGCTTTTATACTGGATAGTTGACATGACAATGTTTATTGAGCTAGGTACTTCCCCTGACAGACTACTGACCAATGGTATGTTTACAAACAAAGCCGTCTGGTTGACATTCGATAGAATTTTTTTCATGAGGACATACTAATGTCCACTGAGCTAGGTACTTCCCCTAATTGAGCCTACTGGCTAATGGTATGTTTACAAACACAGCCGACTGGCAGTTAGTTGGTACTATTTTTTCTTGACCTATTTCTTTGCTAGTATACTGTCCAGTGGACATGCCAATATTTATTGAGCTAGGTACTTCCCACGATGTTCGACTGAAGCAAAATCTCAAGCCATTAAAAGAAGAAGTCATCACATTTTGTTCAAATATCTTCCAAATGAAAGACAACTCAAGATATTTGCCACGTGAAGATTACAAAGAACTTCTGACTCTGAATCTTATCTTTTTTTCCTGGGAGGAATTCCCCCCCCCCCCACTTGGGGTGCGTTTTCGTGTTCCAGGAACTTATCACCATGCAAGGTGGATGTCTAAAATAATCTACATCATGAAAATGTATCCCTTCCGTCATCAATTCAAGCAAAATAAGCATGAAGACAGTTCAATTACAGAATTTGGTATTTTTCCATCCTTGGTTTACATTAAAGCTAGGATTCAGTGTCCCATTCTAGCAGACGCACCTCTGAATGATCTGTATTTCATCAAGCTTCTTATTGATTATATAAATGTTTCTCCGTTCATTTCTCAGACTGCATTGAAAACGATTGGCCGAGATCTCTAGAACATCAGTGCAGAACTCATTCCTCTGGTTCTCTTTTCTCAACGTGTCTCAGTAGATGAGAAAGACAGACTTGCTGCTTGCTTGAGGCAAATCATGGAGAAATCTTCTGAAGACCAGAAAGAAGAAAGGTGTATCCGCAGCACAAATGATTCTTCAGCACTTCATAATGTGACGTTAAATGATTTTGTGACCTCGTCATCGCTGCTCTTCTTTAATGCTCTTATGATTACCACAAATTTTATCAATACTGATGCTTCCACCTGGCAACAAACTGCATCATTTCAGCAGGCAACAGCAGTGGTCTCTTCCTTGAAAGTTGTCAATAACTGTGCCGAGCGGGGAATTGCACTGGCGTCATCATTCAACTCAACTCTCATTAAATTAGAGTAGGAAAATCAGCACTTGCTCCCAATTATTGAAAAGCATCGTAAATAGTTTCCAGATGCAAAAAAATCAACTTTGCTGAAGAGATCGCAACTTGAAGACCTTCAGGACTCAGAAAGCACAGACTAAAAAAAGTGTATTTTTGAATGGCGTACTTAGAACTACTCTGCAATACAGTCAGATTAATGTGTCATGTAACTAGTATTATTTTACTGTTTAATTCCTACTGTTTAATATAATTGTTCTTTGTAACAAAAAAACAGCATTTTAAACCTTGCAAAATTTTCATTTAACGCAATTGCCGAATACCATAACAAGTGCACTGAGGCAGTATTTATAGGAGCCCAAATTATGTGAAATATGGTATATACATGTTTTGAATCACAGTGAAAAAGAAAACTAAAATTTTCATAATAAAAAATCAACTTTATTTTTTCCCATTATAAAGTGAGCCACCCATATATATATATATATATATATATATATATATATATATATATATATATATATATATATATATATATATTAATTTTCAATTTGCAAGTGAAATTAAATTGATTGTTATCATATATGAAGCATTCTCTTTGCATTGCGGTAATACTAGTTTCAGACTCCGCGCGTTCCACCGCATTGCTAAGAGGATACACCCTAGAAGGTGCTCCGTGGATGGTGCTTTATAGAATATTAGACTTGACTACAGCACATTATAAGACTTGACCACATCACATCATGAGACTTGGCTACAGCACATCATGAGACCTGACCACATCACATCATGAGACTTGACTACAGCACATCATGAGACTTGGCTACAGCACATCATGAGACGTGACTACAGCACATTATGAGACTTGACTACAGCACATCATGAGACTTGACCACATCACATCATGAGACTTGACCACATCACATCATGAGACTTGACTACAGCACATCATGAGACTTGGCTACAGCACATCATGAGACGTGACTACAGCACATTATGAGACTTGACTACAGCACATCATGAGACTTGACCACATCACATCATGAGACTTGACCACATCACATCATGAGACTTGGCTACAGCACATCATGAGACTTGGTTACAGCACATCATGAGACTTGGCTACAGCACATCATGAGACTTGACCACATCACATCATGAGACTTGACTACAGCACATCATGAGACGTTACTACAGTACATTATGAGACTTGACTACAACACATTATGAAAAATTGATTCATTTTGATGTATTTGTTTTCAATATAACTCTAGTGTAAAAAGTTGGCGGAATCTATAATCAAGGTAAGAAGATATGCAGCTAAGGAAATAACCTTAGTTTTTAATGATACATTGTATTAGTTTAATATGTCACTTTGCATCGCTGAGTTTTGATTCATCTATGTGATGTGGGGAGATTGGCCAGAATGTCAGATGTTGTACAAGTCGGAGCTCTATTATTGTTACTTAATAATTTCCTTCCCACTTGAAAAGTAAAAAAACAATCTTTTTGTGACAAGAAAATACTGATTTATTCCTCAATTTTTGTTACGAATAAATATTTTCAACTAGATTAGTTAATGTGGAAATCGGATAATCGCCATACGTGCAGATGAAAGTCCACCGAATTGTGATAATCGTATATTTACTGCAGTGGCGTACCTGGGGGGGGGGGCGGTGGGTGCGGTCCGCACCGGGCGGCACTTTTTATTATTTTTTAGGGGCGGGCGGCAAAAATGTATAGATTAAGTTGAAATACCTAAATGAGAGGGCGGCAAAATCGTCTTCCGCACTGGGCGGCCGATACCCACGCTACGCCGCTGATTTACTGTAATTCTCAACTAAAGATAAAAATTATAGCTCCTGTCCTGTGTTATGTAACAGAGGAGGCCACTAATAAAGTCGATAAGAGCCTCCATTACCGTGTTGCTGTTTTTGTGTTGTAAAACAAAATACCTCTGAAATTTAGAGGACTAAGGGAAGGGGGGGGGGTAGTGAAATGATAGTGGAAAATTAAAGAAACGACTGGACGCTCAGTTATTTATTTAGAGTCCCCTTAGGATTGAAAATTTGTGAACATTTTCCGAATCCGCTGTCAGATAACTCAAAAATGTTCCCATATTTCCGATTTAGTTCTATCGACCCACCACTAATTTTAATCGTTTATAAACGAAACGCTTTGAGTTGTCTGCTAATTGATCAAACGAGCCAAGGGAATCTACAAAATTAAATAGTTAATTCTAATTATATTTGTTTTTGCAATTTAACAACTATGAATTCTCAAAAAAAGAATTCTCATTATACTAATCAAAGGATATAGCCGTGTTTAATTATTACGATCAACACTAATAAATGAGTTACTTCCCTTGTAACAATAAACTACAAATGTGTGTATCAAGGTGAGATATTCTCACAACAATTGCTGGAAATCGGGAAAGGAAAAGGTGCCGGTTGATCTGACATTAGGACGAATGTAATTGCCCCATGACTTCTGCTATTTTAACATGAAAAGATTAAAATTTATTGCAAAATTTAAAAAAAAAAAATATTTTTTAGAAAACGGTTAGTTTTAAAAACTCAGTTTTTTTTTTTTTTAAATCGTGACTTGTTGTGATAGTGCTTGTGAGCACTGTGTATTCAACTCTGCGGTCAGAAAAAAATATATATATGACTGTTGACACGTGACAGTTAAGACCAATGAGAAACACGGTTGAAATAGTCTTTTTTTTTATTTGACCCAATAGGAACACGGTGATACTTTCGACGACGAGAAATTGGAAGAGATGGGTTTCCTAGCTCAAGGAATACCAGCGGAGAAGTTTAGGCAAGTGAACAGGCTATACGACGTGGCTTCTAGCCTGGATGGGCTGGCCCTGAATGAAGTTCAAATGAAGGTCATAGCTTACCGGGTAAGGACTGTATCTCATTAGGGGCAAATTACGGCCAGCAGGTCTGTTTTACCTGGCCCGCGCATTATATTTTGAGTAAATTAACTAAAAAAAAGTCCGTATGACAACTACGTGCGTCTGCTCTTGGTCGGACCCTTCTGTCTAATTTAAGAACCCATTGTAACATGTGGCTTAAAAAAAATTAGCCCACCCTTGGACTATGCCCATCTTGTGAGATTTTATTTTCATATATACACTGGGAACCTCGGTGAGAACCTCACTGGGAACCTCACTGGGAACCTCACTGGGAACCTTTGGATTTTTCAGGTTTTGGTGTAAGTCCCCAAGTACACCCAGCTTTAAATGGGTACCTGACTTTGGGGAAAGTAAAGGCGGCTGGTCGTTCAGCTAACCGCACAATCCCTTTATATGTCGAGTTTTACTGAAACAGGTAAATTCTACACTTCATCTGCCCCCGATGAGTCCCTAATAGACGTTATCTGTTCAATGACTTGAGAGATTGCGGATCTCCCAGCTAGACGTAGGTGGTGGGATAACCCGAACATTTGTAAGGAGCCCTAAGCCTACGGGGCGTCGCTTGCAAAATATTTGTTTATTTTTGAAATTGGGAGAAATGAGGCCCGAGGGGCTCCTATGTTGTTCAAGTTTGTCAGGGGCCCCAGAATTCCTGGCTAAAATGAATTAAAAACTTATTTTTGTTTGTGAAGAATACATTCTCTCACATGTAGACAATCCAACACATTCTCTCACATGTAGACAATCCAACACATTCTCTCACATTTAGACAATCCAACACATTCTCTCACATGTAGACAATCCAACACATTCTCTCACATGTAGACAATCCAACACATTCTCTCACATGTAGAAATCCAACACATTCTCTTACATGTAGGCAATCCAACACATTCTCTCACATGTAGACAATCCAACACATTCTCTCACATGTAGACAATCCAACACATTCTCTCACATATAGACAATCCAACACATTCTCTCACATGAAGACAATCCAACACATTCTCTCACATATAGACAATCCAACACATTCTCTCACATGTAGACAATCAAACACATTCTCTCACATGTAGACAATCAAACACATTCTCTCACATGAAGACAATAATGTTGTTTAAGGCTGTTTATGTATTAGATTCCTTTATGTCATGGGTCATCAATAATGGTTATGTACATATTTCTCTAAATTCTCTCCGTGTCACAAGGTGGTCAACAATGGTCATTAAGACAGTTTATGTACATATTTCTCTCCCTGTCATAGGTGGTCAACACTGGTCATTAAGACAGTTTATGTACATATTTCTCTCCCTGTCACAGGTGGTCAACACTGGTCATTAAGGCAGTTTATGTACATATTTCTCTCCCTGTCACAGGTGGTCAACACTGGTCATTAAGACAGTTTATGTACATATTTCTCTCCATGTCACAGGTGGTCAACACTGACCTAAATCAGTTCCTGAAGTTGAAACGATTGGCTGCTGTGGTCAGCCCTGCCACACTGAAAGAAAAAATGTCCGATGAGTTTGTGTACAAGAATATATTCCAGATCCAAAACGTCCGCTGGACTTTGGAGCAAGTAAGCCAACCAGCGGGCCATCAACACAGAAAATGTTTTTTTTTTAAATTAACTTACCCATTGCTGTCATGGCTCAATGCCAAACCCAGTTGATGATGTCTAAATAAACTCATTTTTAAAAAAATAAGTACAGATACATATTGCCAACTCCATATACAAACCAAGCATTGATAGTTCTGATAAACTCAACATTCAAACTCAGCACTGATACAGCCAGTGGTGCAACCAGCAAAAAATGCTTGGGGGGGGGGGCTCACATATTGAAAAAAGACAGTTTGACAATCTTTTTTGTAACTTTATAACGTAAATTATGTATTGATGATTTGGCTTGGGGAGGGGAGGCTCAAGCCCCCCTGCCCTCCCCATGGTTGCGCTACTGGATATAGCTAATAGACGAGTAGTCCCACACACACATGAAATAAACTTATTGTCGCTGCATCTAACAAGCTACCATTCCAACTGGCATATTTTACAGGCCACGGTCCTGATAGAGAAGTACAAGAGGCAACTACGGCAGGCACTTCACATAAGCAGCACCATTATGCTGGGTACAGTCCTCAAGGGACTGTCCACTGTGGAGTTGATGGGACTAATCAAATCTGAACAAGACGCCATTCAGATGGGTTATTACCTATTAGAAAACGACGCGTCATCAACACAGGTAAAGGGAAATAATTTTTTTTTTAAAAAGTCAGCAGCACCTTTTGAATTCGAACTTCCCCCCTCTTATAAAAATATCTGGAATTCTAAATCGTTAGGGTTACAAATCAAGTGTTTTACATTACCTAGGTTATAAAATGAATACAGCTGTTCTTAAGCTAACAAAGACTATATTTTGAATTAATGTTTTATGTCAAAATATCTCGATTCCAATTCTGATTGTAGAAAATTGAACGGCGATTACTAAAAATTTAAATGCTGATTGTAGAAAATAGAATGGCGATTACATAAATTTTAAGGCTGATTATAGGACATTGAATGGCTATTACATAAATTTCCACAAAATAATAACGCAAAGTAGATATAACTTAATTTTGAATCAATAGATACTCGTTACCGACAAAACATTTATGTGACATAAATGTGTCACGGGGGCTGTGGAAAAAATTACTTAATATGTGCACAAACAAAGGACTCAAACAAAGCAAAGAGCGTTCGAATCCCAAATTATGGTAGATTACAAGTGGATTGAGTTAATCTACATGATGCTTCGGTGTGTGTCTATGTTATATAATCAATACGTTGTTACATTATTTAAGTTTAACTAAACAAAAAACCAGTCCTTCGGTCGGTAATGGATGCAATATATAGGCCAATAAACTTAAATCATTTATTTATTATTATTTTGTGTACATGGGCGTATTCATGGGGGGGGGAGCAAGGGGGGCATTTGCCCCCCCTACATTTTGAAAAAATGTCATAAAGTTGTTATTTGCCCCCCCCCCCGGAAAATTTTTGCCCCCCCCCCCCCCTGGACAAATTTCTAGCGACACACATGTTTGTGTAAGGTGAGAATGATGAGGTATTGGTACTTTCCCCAATTTATTTGTGAAGTTTCAGTGGTACAAGTGAAGCTTTTGAAATGTTGGCCTTTGTATTAAAGTTGCTGTTTAAATCTTTAGTGCACACTGTCTTCCCACTCACCAGATACAGGGCATTGTGAACTCTTTTAGGAAGGTTACATCACTGAGTGAGTTCATTAAAGTTGGGCTCACACAAGAAGCTGCCTTTAAGTTAGCCAGACACTTGGCACATATGTGAGTAAATCGGTTGTGTCAATTTATAGAATGTATCAGTCACAACACTTGGTGAGTATATAGATTGTATCAGTCAAAACACTTGGTGAGTATATAGATTAGTAGACAGTTACACATTACTTGGTAAGCCAATAAATTGTATTACAACAGTATTGATACAGGTGTTGAAACATCTCAAACATAATCCTAAAGAGTGTGTAACAGTACTGTTTTCTGTCTATCTCTCTATCTTTCTGTCTGTCTTCCATCCATCCACTTCACCCATTTATTTTCTATCTATCTATCTATTTATCTATCTATCTATCCATCTCTTTCCATACCTTTATCTGTCTATCTGCCGTCAGTCTGTCCATCCGCCCGTCCATACACCCACCCATCTATTTTGTATCGATCTAGTCCGTCTGTGGAATATGTGTCTCTTCCATCAACAGGAATCCAACATTCTTGAAGAACTTGAAACTCAGTAAACAAAGTGAAAGTATATTTGTCAAGAGTCTGTCCACCATGTCCATAGTCAAAATGCCTATTCCCCAGATCAAGTTTCTGTACAGGTTTTTGAGAATACTGTTACTGAAAGATGTAAAAATAGCCCAAGTAAGATACAGCATTATTGAGTTCACATTAAGATGATTTTAAATATTGATGTAGTCCGTCATCTATGTACTGCTGGCGCTAGGTGCCTGTATTGTGTTTGCTGTAAAGCTGTCCTGCATATATATGCTACTGAGTGTTTTTTTTAATCATTGTTGTTAAACATGTGTTGTATCTATGTTAAGTGCTCTCTTGAAATAAAACGCACATTGTACATTTTTAGTTGCTAAATAAAATTGTTCAGCATATCTTAGTCTTGTTGTAAAACTGAACCAGGTAGAACAGGTGCACTGTTATTGCACAAAAGCATGCACTGTATATTTTTTGTAAGCTGTCTTGTTATCTTTTTTAAAAAAATAATTGGATGCATCGGAGTCTAACACATACATGATGTCTTTGTCAACTACAAATCAAAACACTAAGCACGTGTTTTACCCGTGCTTTTTAATATCCTATTGTTGTACAGTAACAGTTGTTTCTGTGTTATGTGATGTCTGATTACTATTGTAAACCGTAAAGTGCACACCGCACAAATATTATGATGTTCACACAGGAAGACCAAGATGCGGCGATGATATCTAGACTTGGTGTAATGGCGCTGGGCATGACACCAGCAGATATTGAGAGCCTTACCCCCGAGACAGTCCTGAGAAGCCTGGACATGCTGGGTCAACTGCCGCTGTCGGCCGCTCAATCTCATGCAGTAATGAACCAGTTGAATAAGGCTGAACCGTAAGAGACTTTGCGCATGCGTCTGTTAGTTGTTTTCTTTTGCATTATACGACCCAAATACTCATATCTGTATTTTAGATATTTTGTAAACAGGCATGTCAAACTGGCATCCCGCGGGTCGCATGAGCCCTTTTCATCCACGCGTGTGTCCCGAACAAATGATACATAATACAGACAGAAATTCGTTGAATGTTGTTGTTTTTTTTTTTTGTTATACCGTGATTCCTTTCTTTTTTCTCAGATCCTAAAACATTTGTAACGTTCTATCTTCTAAACACTGGTGCAATCTCTGACAGAGACGATGCTATTGGGGATGTCTTGTTCTGACAGAGACGATGCCATTGGGGGATGTCTTTTTCTGACATAGATGATGGTATTGGGGAATGCCTTTTTCCTATCTCAGACTAACCTTAGTATACACTAATTTAACATTGTTCAGGATGGACAATGAGACATCTAAGTATGTTGTAGTTAGCTTTCTGTCAGATCCATTCTTATGAATTGGCAGGTTATGCATCTAATAGGCCAACCCCCCGCCCCCCTCCAACACACACACACACACACACACACACACACACACCCTCCATCTTATTTTGCAATACCAGATAAAAATTATAAGTTTATTAATTTATTTATTTTAAAGAGCAGTTTTTGAACCATTTCGCTGCTAAAGCGATGTTTACCAGTTGTATCTATGGGCCAGTCCCACATTCTGGCAGGCCTACATTGCTAACTGTCAGGCCCGCAGAGAAATTCAATCTGAGCACTTGTCGGGGGGGGGGGACTCGGGCTAAATTGACAAGATAGTTGGGGCATTGTGGGGCTCCAGTTAAAAAGATTAAAGGGGCCAAGATTTGAAAGAAGTGTCATAGATAGTGTGGTTTTTGTCTTTCTCCATGCTGCTAAATGTTCTATTTTTGTAATGGGCCCCCATACGTACCTCATAGGGCCCCTAAATGTACTGCTTAGGGCCCCCGAAACATAACGGTTGTGGTTGCTGTTGCCTATAATTCAAAGTAGCTGTTGAGAATAGTGTTTTTTTATTGTATCTTTCATTAGGGGCTGTCCATTAATTACGTCAACAAAATAGGGGGAGGGGGGTCAGACAATTGTTGACAAGGGGGAGGGGGAGGTCAAGAAAAGTTGACGTCAACAATGTTACTTTTTTTAAATTTAATATAATTACTTAAACAAAGGACAATAAGGCAGCGTTTGTAGTCCTGTGCTACACACTCGCCTAACATTCAGTATTTTAATTAAACTAACTATATTCCTACTAATTTTGCCACATAAACATTTTGGAAGCCACCTTTTTAAGGGGGGGGGGTAATCAAATGTTGACGTAATTTTATAGGGGGGGTCTCTGGAAGCTTGACAAGTTGTTGACAAGGGGGAGGGGGGGAGGTAAAAATCGGCAAAAATTTGTTGACATAGATAATGGACAGCCCCTTACTTTATAATTCTGAATGAGCCCATTCACGAACTATCCGACCACCTTAACATGTTGTCTAAGTTGTTTGTACATTCTACAATACTTTTTATCAGAGGATATTGCCTTGCGTGGTCATCGTGAAAGGTGAATGTGTCCCATAAGGCCCTAAAGAGACTCGTTGGCATGCCTGTTTCGTACCGTGTCAAGTTTATTTTATGTAACTTTGCTATGAATCCTACAGTAAATGGAAATGTCGCCTCCATATTGTGGCCAAAACTGGAACCATACTTCAATTTAATTCAGATGTTTTTAAACTTTCCTGTCATGTAAGCACATTAATGTATTCATTTCATATTGTTTAAACCTCGCTGTCATGTAAGCACATTAATGTATTCATTTCATATTGTTTAAACCTCGCTGTCATGTAAGCACATTAATGTATTCAAATCATATTGTTTAAACCTCGCTGTCATGTAAGCACATTAATGTATTCAATTCATATTGTTTGAGCCTCGCTGTCATGTAAGCACATTAATGTATTCAATTCATATTGTTTGAGCCTCGCTGTCATGTAAGCACATTAATGTATTCAATTCATATTGTTTGAGCTCGCTGTCATGTAAGCACATTAATGTATTCAATTCATATTGTTTAAGCCTCGCTGTCATGTAAGCACATTAATGTATTCAATTTAACTCAGATGTTTTTAAACTTCCCTGTATTGTAAACACATTAATGTAACTAAATAACAGCACAAAGTAAAAAATAATAAACAGGGGCGGAATCAACTGCGGGCATATCGGGCGCATGGAATAGTGACAATTGTATGAAATGCGTAAATCCGTGTGAAATATTACATTTGTGTAAAATATTACATTTGTATGAAATGTTACATTTGTGTGAAATGTTAAATCTCTGTCAAATGTTACATTTGTGTAAAATATTACATTTTTTTGAAATGTTACATATGTGTGAAATGTTATATTTGTGTGAAATGTTATATGTCTATTCAAAGCTTACATGTGTATCAAGTGCTATCACCCACCACCTCCTCCCTACTGCAGGACACTTTCGCCAGGTCAACCACGCGATTTGTCAAACAAATCATTCGGCGTGAAGCCATTCTGGACGCCAGGAGAAAAGCAGGGTTTGTCAGGGAATCGGAAATAGACAACAGTGAGAAAGGAATGGAGGCTCTTGTGACCAAGTTACTTGACTCTGTGAGCGCATTAGTTGTTTTCTTTACACTAGCTACTCGCCATTACAACACTAAAAAAATTTCCATGTGGCTGATAGTTAAGTTACTGCAACCCAGACATTGCCAGTGATTCTCAGGTTGTTATCATAACCAACACGTGCAACAACTCTTATCCAGCTGGCCAGGGCGACCCCGATCACCGACGATATAACCACATCCAGGATACGCATCAGGACTTTGCGGTGCACCTACCTGAGGATGTTGAAGAGTGCCGTGTCCCATGTTGCCCCGGGCTACTTCATGTACATGCCCCAGGCAGAGCTGGCTAAATGCATCCCTTACCTGGGTCAGGTGAAGAGGTGGACAGCTGACCACGTGGACGCGCTGCTGAATCTCGTTTTGGAGGTGAGAATCATTGCACTGGACATTGTATTATTGTTTTTTTTTGTGACAAACTTGTGTAGATAGATAAACTAATGGCACCAGTAAGTTAAAAAGTTCCCTTAGCACAAATGGGCCATCGGGGCAAATTTAGGGATTGTGTGGTTAGTACAACACCCAGCCTCCTTTACTTCCCCAACTTAAGTCAGGTACCCATTTAAAGCTGGGTGGACTTGTGGGACGTCTTTTGCACCAAATAACACCTGGAGAAATTCCACTGAGGATCGAACCTATGACTCTCAGGTCGACAGTCGAGTATCTACACCACTCGGCCACCCGTCCCACCAACAGTAAGTTAAGTCCACAATTATTTTCTTTCATTTATGTCGAAATACTTTGGTCGTCACTTTCTCTAGTACACAGGTGTTGACTTCAAACGCTGGAATGAGAGCAGGATACAGGACATGGGAAGTCTACTGTCTGGACTCACGGCCGAACATTTGGAAGAGTTTAAAATTTATGAAGTGGAGACTCTGAGCATGATAGCGACTGGACCCAAGCTTTCTTATGACAAGGTGATGGATGATGCCTCACCTTGTTTTGTTTATTTTAAATCGTCAGGTTTTTATTTATTTGCGTAATTCATTGAACCTAGTTGCTAAGCAACAGCAGCTCTTCAACGCAGTCGGTATTTGGTGACCTTGTCAGCTCAACCGATGTCAGGATACATCGTTTTATTTATTGTTTGCAAGATACTCTCCCAATGGTCTTTGGGCGGATGAATTTTTCTCTAGCCTAGGGGTTATACTGCAAGGCGATTCTTGTAATATCTTCCGGTGGATTCTCGAGAGAATGGATGTAAGAAGGTCGATGGAATCTTGGTTCGCCACAGATCTTCCTTTCCTTGCTCATTATGGTCGCTTTTAAAAAAAAAACAACAACCTTAAGCTTAATGTACTCACGCGTAAGCAGTACACTTCCGTTCTTTATAAGAGCTTATGTTGTTGATTGTTTTTTTTTGTACCACCAGGCCTATAGGCTGCTGCACAACTGGATCACTCGGGCGAAAGACGGATACATCAACAGGATCAAAACTGAAGAGTTCTCATCCCTGTCTCAGTTTTTGTGCGTCTTCACCCCACAAGACATCGCCCAGTTGCCCGACTCCCTCTTCATGTGAGTGCTGGCTGGTGACGGGGTTAGTGTGACGCGGGCAGTGACGTGTTGTGTTGATATTTGTATAGGTCGGGTTGCAAAATTGCGTCGTAAACAAATCGTAAAAAAAATAGCTGGAGGGGGGGGGGTACAGCCAAGACTTTTTCTTCAAATTCAGGGCATTTCATTTTTATGAACGATGTTTATTCAATGACGCAGAAATGAACAAAGTTTTACACAAGTTCAATATTTTCTTCTAAAAAATTGCAGAATATATATATATATATATATATATATATATATATATATATATATATATATTTAAAGTTTCCGATTCCAGCCCCTTTGCCAATAGATAATGTGCCCAATTATGTTAAATCGTGTCGTCGTCAGGGATGGCCTGAAGAGTGTGGGAGAACAAAAGTGTTCCCATGAAGTGGCCCAGGCTTACTACAACAAACTGAGCGGCATTCTAGGCGGCATTAGTGTGGAGAAGTGGCCCCGAGATGTGTTGATGCAGGCAGCGCCGTTGATTAGTACGTTCTTACATCAGGGATACATAGGCTACCAGAGGCGGATTTAGGAGGGTCTTTTGAGGCGCAGGAAACAAAACTAGGCGATTCCCTCCCAACCCCTTTAATAAAGCGGGACATGGAAAATAGCTACAGAAGTTTTAAGTTGATCTATTTTTAGATCTATCTAAAGTTGGGGATCTTGGAGAGCGCGCCTTATCGCCTGCTGTTAAATCCACCTCTGTATACCCTACTAGTTAAATCCACCTCTGTATACCCTACTAGTTAAATCCACCTCTGTATACCCTACTAGTTGAATCCACCTCTGTATACCCTACTAGTTGAATCCACCTCTGTATACCCTACTAGTTAAATCCACCTCTGTATACCCTACTAATTAAATCCACCTCTGTATACCCTACTAGTTGAATCCACCTCTGTATACCCTACTAGTTGAATCCACTTCTGTATACCCTACTAGTTGAATCCACCTCTGTATACCCTACTAGTTAAATCCACCTCTGTATACCCTACTAGTTAAATCCACCTCTGTATACCCTACTAGTTAAATCCACCTCTGTATACCCTACTAGTTAAATCCACCTCTGTATACCCTACTAGTTGAATCCTTCTCTGTATACCATACTAGTTAAATCCACCTCTGTATACCCTACTAGTTAAATCCTTCTCTGTATACCATACTAGTTGAATCCACCTCTGTATACCCTACTAATTAAATCCACCTCTGTATACCCTACTAGTTGAATCCACCGCTGTATACCCTACTAGTTGAATCCACCTCTGTATACCCTACTAGTTGAATCCACCTCTGTATACCCTACTAGTTGAATCCACCTCTGTATACCCTACTAGTTAAATCCACCTCTGTATACCCTACTAATTAAATCCACCTCTGTATACTCTACTAGTTGAATCCACCTCTGTATACCCTAATAGTTAAACCCACCTCTGTATACCCTACTAGTTAAATCCACCTCTGTATACCCTACTAGTTAAACCCACCTCTGTATACCCTACTAGATATTATTGATGGCTGTGTTTAATTTTAGTACACATGGATACTTTAATTAACTGGCTTTTATTTAAATAAAACTGTCAACTAGTACCGAATTCACTTTGATATAAAAAAAGATATTTATAATTTTTTTTAAATAGATATATGTTTAAGATGTTCGAAACATAATTGTAAACGTTATTCACTACAAGACACATTCAAATATAATTGTACTTTTAAATCTACCCCTACCCCCGTATGTTTACAACAAAAATCATGGCGTCTACTTTCAATTTAGGCCTAGTCAAACCTGACGAGATATTAAAGTTGAAACCCGATCAGCTGTCTGAACTGCATCCAGAGACCATCTACGAAATGTCAACAGAGATATTTCAGGTTTGTAACAAACACACACACACACACACACACACACTTACACACACAAATGTGTCCACACATTATACATACGGGTATGAAAAGACACGCACGGACTCCCAATTTACAAGGCGAGGATGGGTGGGGAGGGGGGGGGGTTAAATTATTAGATCCTCTACCTGGGGAATAATAGAAAGATTGAATCATACTGGGCTAAAAAAAAAACATAAATGACAAGGGAATCAACTGCTGAACGGATTTCAGGGTGTTACGTTTAGAAGTTACCCCCCCCCCTTCTGCACATGCACCTCCCGCCAGTATCGAGTGACTCATCAGTTGACCATGGAACATAACCCAGGGTCATGGTCAGAAATGTTACGTCTAGAATTTACCGTACCTTACCCCCCCCCATGTAACGTGTCTAGCTTAACCCCTTCAGTGCTAGCCCACGCCACACACACCTCTCACGAATGTAAAACGCTACTGTCAAACTTAACCCCTTCCATACTAGGATCAACTGTCCCAATCGCACCTCCCGCCAGTGGCGACGCCATTTAAAAGTTGTTTCTATCAGCTCTCGCTGCCTTTGCACACGGATTATCTACTGTTCCCCGTACCCTAATGACTCATGCTAGATGTCCCACCTCCCCGCCCTCGCACGGACTAAGCCCCCCCCTGCACACGGATTATCTACTGTCCCACTATCTACTGTCCCACTATATACTGTCCCACTATCTGCTGTCCCACTCGCACCCCGCCAGCCTTTATAAAGTCGAGGCAGAATGTATCTACAGGGAGAGAGTGGGGAGTCGGCCCCGCATACTTAGAACAGTCGGCCCAGTAGATTTAGAGAAGTTATATAGAATATTTAGAGTAGAGAGGCGGGCACGAATACTTAGAGTAGACTTGAATAGTTAGACTTGTAAAATATTATTTCACTAAATTTGTATCATAGTGCATTAAATCAGTGTTGTGATGTACCTTCCTGAGTTCTGTTGCTTGCATATTAGTACAGTTATAAGTTAGGGTTAAAGATTTGGTAATTAAGTTTAAATTACCTGGCGAGTCTGCTATATATATATATATATATTAGTAGAAATACCGTACGTAACACAGGGATAGTGGCTTAACTAGCGTTAGTGGCTCACGGGCAAAGACTGAAAACGTCGCCCCATCGCCTAAATTTAATGTAGAGCAGTTGCGTCCCGTTGACTAGTCTCAACGTAAGTGTCGCCCTTACCCCCACCCTCCTTACACCACTGGCTTCAGTCATGACCTTTACAAATGTCTGACCATAATCATTCAGGTACTGTAGTACTAACATAATCATTCAGATACTGTAGTACTAATATGTAGTGTTGTTAATATGTTATCTGGAGACAATAAAAAATAACCTTAGTTGTTACTTCACGTTCTGTGTGACTGTAGGTAATGTGGAAACTATATAGGTCAAGAAGCCGATACTATATCGTCGCTGTCGATGGGTGGGGGGGGGGAGTCTGAACCAGAGAAAATTAGAAGCCTCGTTCCTTATACCAGCTAGAGAAAACATTAAATTAGAAGCCTCGTTCCTTATACCAGCTGGAGAAAACATTGAATTAGAAGCCTCGTTCCTTATACCAGCTAGAGAAAACATTAAATTAGAAGCCTCGTTCCTTATACCAGCCAGAGAAAACATTGAATTAGAAGCCTCGTTCCTTTCTACAAATTTTCGGGAGGTCCCCAAGCTGCTGTATATTCAACACGCAGTTCTCGGTAGTCAGATGAAACAAGTTGGGGATACTTAATGTTACTGAGTGTTGTAGTAAAGTTCCGTTAGGTCCCTCAGGGATCATTGGGGCAGATTAAGCGCAGAATTCATCTGTTTCAGTAACCTCGGTACATCAAAGGTTGACACAACGCCCAGCCACCTTTACTCTCCCGTTTAAAGCTGGGTGGACTTGGGAAAAATCCCCCTTCCTGTCGACAGTCACAGGACCACCACACGACCACCACACGACCACCACACGACCACCCGTCCCCCGTTTCGGACTTTTTAAAGTGCTGAACATGGACACTGTATAACAATTATCATGTGGACTAACTTAAGACCTTAATATTCGGAAAGCAATAATTTAAATGCATTTGCCGCAATGTAACCTGCATTTAGACACTGACATCTTAGCTTACCTCATCATGTTTATTTTGAAGTTTTGAACTCCTAAAAAAAAAAAAAGAAATATAAATAGCTTCAATACCAAATTAAGACAACAGGAACTTAACATACTTAAAGACACGATTTGAAACAATGGCCTGCACTGACATTATTTTATTTCTGTTGCATTTCTAGAAACTGTCTGTGATGCAGCTGACTTTCTTAACCCCCATGCAGTCAGAGGTCATCAAAGAGGCACAGTACAATGCCCTCCCAGGTGATAAAAAAGTGGCATTGGATTTCTACGCTGCCTACTCTGCTAAATGCAGCATTTTGAAATGTGGCGTAACCTGGATCATTGCAATGACTGTTTGGGTCACTTATTTCTAACTTTAAATATTGATTGAAAAAAATGTCACTATTACCTTGAAAAAAATAATCTCTAAATAAAACTATTTAATTATCATTCAAAGAAGTGCATTACTCGCTAGATATAAAATGTTTAAAATTACAATTTCAATATTACCTTGAAAATATACCCTTTTAAAATAAAATTATTCAATTATCATTCTAGGGGGTGTAGTAATCGCTAGATATTTAATGTTTTTTTTTTAATTCTTTACCTATTTCTACATTGCAAAATATTTTGGTGTACTATGGCTATGACTTATTTAATTTCATTTGTCCGAGTTTTGACCAGAGTTTGACCTACATTTTGTCATCAGCGACAATTTTCAAACTGTGATAACAACATATCTGTATGACTCAAATATTTGGGTCACAATAATTATTTTCAATTTTTTTTTTCAAAGAAATGTGTGCTCATTCATTTTGTTATTGAACTGAAATAATACTTCAAAATTTAGAATATAATGTCAATGATTAAAGATCAAATTAACATCATCTTTTTTTTTACTGCGTATTACATACATAACGTAAATTTACTCAAAAATAATTCTATTTGATTCAATATGTTAATATAAATAAAATATATGTTTTAAAAAGGAAGCAAGCATGGTTGAAATGTATTGTTTTTAAATGTGTTTCTTTTTTTTTAAGGCGTTAAATCTTTTGCAATGATGATCAATATTGATTATCTACAGCCCCTTAGCGTGAAAATTCTACAGCAGGGGCCAGGCATTCTACAGCAGGGGCCAGGCATTCTACAGCAGGGGCCAGGCATTCTACAGCAGGGGCTAGGCCGATAACGGGGGAGGGCAGGAAATAAATGTTACTAAGTAGAGCAAACAAGCAGAAGGGGGCAGACAAAACGCGGGGGGAAGCGGTCCCAGACCCCCCCCCCACGCTACGGCAAAAGTTGTTTAGGCCAGGTACAGATATTATTTAGGGGGGAATGAAAATCGCAATTTACATTTTTAAAACTCGATGTTGGAAATTAAACCTAATTGTGCATTATTTAATGAAGTTCTGTCAGCTTGACCGCTGTTTGATCATACAATTTAGTTGTGATTGTGCATATTCTTTAAGTGCAAGCAGTGCGTACTTTTTGACTAAACATTTGCTCGTACTATTTTTTCAACCGACATTTTTAAACCTATTTTCTGCTATTGGTTATCTATGGTTGACTTATCTATTGTTGACATTTTTTTTACCTTTAATTTCTTTGCCTTTTGACAGTTTTACAGACCCCCACTCACCCCCTTTGCCAGTCATGTTTTTGTCCTCGTTATGCCTTCTAGTAAAAGATTTGCCACCCCTCAGAGCCGTCACACGTGGCGGCTATTTCGCCCAAGGTCCTGCCTTTAGGCTTAAAAAAAATATTAGCTTTATATACATGTACGTTTCTACTAGCTAATGCATTCAATTGGATTAGTCGAGCTCCAAACATTTTTTTTAATTAAAAAAATTAGCGATGCATTTGTAGAAGGGGCCGGGGGGGGGGCAATTGACCCCTTTTAGTCCAAGGAACAATGTTTCTTTTTTATTGGGGGGGGAGAAGGGGCAGATTTTTTATGAAACTAAATAAATAAATCATAATATATATAAGAGCGATTTGGGTTCTGCGTAAAATCGAAATTAAAGAATCAATACAACAGTATTCCAGTTTAAAATACAATCATGAAAAAATCGGTTCTGCCCGAAACCAAAAATAATCTAGCCTACCGATCAAGCCTAAGAGGATATAACTCTATGCAATGGTTTTGCAGGGTACAGCAAGTAATTTATAATACTCAAAATTATGAAAACGCTCTTTTACAACGCTTATCAAATTATTGGTCAAACAATTGCAGCGAAGGGGAAATATTGTAGCCCGTCAGACAAGTGCTCAGGCCCGTAACGTGCGGTGGGGCGGCAGGGGGACCGGGTCCCACTCTGTGTTTTGTCTGGCCCCCTCTGCTTATTTTTTTTTTACTTAGTAAAATGTATTACCTGTCCCCTGCTGTAGAAGCCTGATCCCTGCTGTTGAAGCCTGACCCCTGCTGTAGAATGCCAGGCCCCTGCTGTAGAATTTTCACGCTACGGGCTGCCTAGGCTGCTACTTGCCTCAAATATATATATTTTTTTAATCCTTCTGGGACCAAAAGTAAATATTTTGATACTCATCCCCTTTCATATTCAATGCTGACCTTGAGGTGTCGATTTGCCAATGTCACGTCTGTCGACACAGGAATGTTCGTCTGGTTTACTTGTGTGATATGGTTACCTTATAACGGCTTTATCAATCGGGCTCTTTTTTGAGCTGTGAAATCTCACACTTATTCAGACGTATGTATAAGTTACGATTGTTACGACCAATTTTGTGCACTTGGGCTGCGTGCGACCGGCCAGTGGCGTAGCGAGCTTAACTTGCGCCCGCAATACAACACCTATTGAACGCCCACCCCTCCCCCATTCGAAAACTATATAATAATAAATCTAAAATATACAATTTGTCGCCTATGTGTGAGTAGCGCCTGGGGCTTGATGCATGTCCTTGCCCCCCCCCCCTTGCTACACTAACAAGGTGGCCAATGCTGCACTAAACAGGTGGTCAATGATACAACGCTGCATTTGTAAAAAAAAAATATACTATAATGCAAACATTTATGGTCACCAAACACTACAAAAATGTTGAGGTAACAGTATATCATGTGATATTCAAGTACCCCGTGAAGGCGGACCAAAAAGTGGGTCAGTCGAGCAGCTTGCTTGCAAGTGTCCTGTTTGGCAGTTCTCAGATGTTTGATGTCGCTGGCTCATCCGGCAATTATCACTGAGTTCAGAGAGAGAGAAAGAGAGAGAGAGAGGGAGAGACAGACAGAGGGAGACCACAATAGTACATCTTGATGTAACAAATGTTGACAAAGGGGCCGTCCATAAAGTACGTCACGCTCCAAGGGGGGGGGGGGAGGGGGTATAAGAAAGTGTGACAGTTTGTGACAGGGGGGAGGTCAGGTCAGGCCAAGTGTGACGTCACATTTATATATATATATATATATATATATATATATATATATATATATATATATTTAATTTTCTTTCTAATTTAATTTTTTATTTTTATATTAAAACTTAATAGTTTTAAAAATAATTTTCAAAAAATTTTGTGAAACACTTGAATTATTTTTATATCAAAATAGCATGAAATGCATATCTTTTCAATGTGTTGTTCACAATTCCTCATGCTAGTTAGGAGCGCTAATATACTGTTGCTAAGCCTTGTTTTATGTGTAACCTTATCGAAAGTGTTATTATTTCTTTGTTGTCTGCTGCATAATTTTATAACTGATCAAGAAATTTGGAATTTGTATTATAATACAAAAAAAGTAATTGAAGTTGCAATCCATCACTTCGTTAAAATAATCTTGATGCCTTATTCCTTGCAACTAATGCACCAGGAAGAAATGCTTATAATCGCGTGGAACGTCAAATGGCTCCGTTTAGCATAGAATTGTCTGGTGTCATATTGCCAAATGAACATTATGGGAGTCACTTTGATTCGCAGGGCAGAACAATAAATGAGGATTTGGAAAGAACAAACTTCAAGTGTTGCAGGTGAAACTTTAGCTGAAATCTGGTTGCATGTGATTGTTGACCAATTTCCAACAGTTGCAGAATATATCAACCCTGAGAAATCTGAATTGGATGCAGCAGGACTGATGTCGAAGGATAAGGAATGGTTTGACCATCATGTTCGCACCAGCCAATACTTCACTCAAACTGTGAAATGTCAGGACATAAAATGTTGCGACAAAGTACGGAGCTCATTTTTCAACGTTTTACCCTTGAGATTATTTCCTCCTTCAAATCCAATCCCAATCAACCAAACAACTGATGGACTCAGAGCTTCAGAAAGAGCAGATGCAGATGCTCATAAATTTCCTTCATTGTTTGTGGCACAAATTCTCAAATTTGATGACATTATGTCAAGATCAACAAGAGTTTTTAAAGTGCAACCATATGATCTTTATTGTCCATCTTTGCAGATCAGCTTACATGATCGAATTTGCAAAGTGTGTCACTTATACTTTGCCTCACTAACAATGTTGAAGAAACAGGATAACACAGAGCTCGGGCGCAGGAGAATGTAAAAAAGTAAAGTTCCCTTAGCCCTATAAGGCCATCGGGGCAGATGAAGTGTAGAATTCATCTGTTTCTATAACATAGGCATATGAAGGGCCGCCTTTACTCCCCCAACATAAAGTCAGGTACCCATTTAAAACTGGGTGGAATTGGGGACTTTCACCAGGACCTGAAAAAGTCCTAAGATTCTCACCGAGATTCGAACCCGGGACCCTCCGGTCGACAGTCAAGCGCTCTACACCACTCGACCACCCGTCACCTAAGAGAATGTGCCAACCCCAAATTTTCCAGAATCAACTCAGATAAAATGCATCCGTCCTCCTTTGAGAATCGCTGCTAGAAGGCAAAGAGATGGCAATTATTGGCAGAATGGAAAATGCACATTCAGAGGATGTTGAGTGGCTAGTGAGGATGAAGTTGATCTGTCTGCAATTAATCTTCCAGGAAACGATGATGGGGAAAGATTTATGTCAGCCGTAACTATGGATGAACACTTATCTTCACAATGGATGGATGATTTCTAGTGATTTTTTAAAAAATAAAACATAATTCACAGGCTTACTATAAACATATTCAATATAGCACCAGAGCTGCTCACATAATTTGTCAATCTAGTCCTTTTTTTTGTCGCATTGTTTTGTTGCCATTTTTATTATTTAATCACTGGTTGAGGTCAGTTTCGCTAATCTACTTCTTATCCTGTGTCAATAGAATGCATAATCGGAAGATTATCTCAAAGTTGACCCCACTCATTGTAAATGAATAGGTAGCGAGAAATGATGTTTATTATATAATTTTCAAGTCTAATTTTTGCATTTTTTTTTTCAAATTCAATTGATTGAGTTACTGTTTCAAAGATTAACTGAGACTACTGTTGACAATTGGTCATTCTACTATTAAAGTCATTTAATAATCTGATAGTTCTTTTAATATTTATATTTTAAGGCAGTTTAATAGTGAAGTGCGATTTAAGTTTTCGATTAAATTTTAATTAGCTGTTAATGAAAAATTTTTTCAAAAGTGTGACGTACTTTAGGGGGGGGGTCCTGAGATTTGTGACACTTTGTGACAGGGGGGGAGGGGGGTCAAAAATCGTCAAAAATAGCGTGACGTACTTTATGGACGGCCCCAAAGAAATATGATCGAACAATTACACATTTATTAAGCCAGTAATAATAAAAACAAAAAAAAATAAAATAAAAATGCTCTCTTAATGTATCACTTTTTTCCCCTTTTTTAAAATCAAAGAATGACAGGGAATAATTATTAATTAACCAATCAAGAAAACTAGTATCTCAATCTTTTCTTAGTTGATAGAACAAAAATCGCATTTACGTAATTGCATTTCATAAATATATGTATTGGCCCTGCCACCTTTACTGACCCAAGTAACGTTGTGTCAACATTTCAAGGTGTGAGTATTTAGGGCACTTTCAACCAGCTTTCACCACCACCTGGGAAACTGACTAATAGTTATTATCAAATAATCTTTTACTTCATTTCTATTTCTTTTAATTGAATCTGATTATCCTCAATAAATAAACCACTGCCACATTTGAAACTTGGACCAGACAAAGCTGTTTAATAGATTGGTGTTAAACATCTGGCTGTGGGAGGGAAGAGGCGTGACATACGCTGTGTTTTTTTAATACAAATAATGAGTAGGAGGAGCTTCAGCCAAATATGTTCAGATCGTCTCTTAGCTTCATAACACACTAAGCCACATGAGAGTGTGAAGTTTCTGTTCAGAAAAACATGGAGATCATAAGGAGAAAGGTGTACAGAAAGAGTCTTAAGCGCAAATTAAAAGTAAAAAAACAGGTAAATTTATATTTCATTTTTTTAAATCTGTATAGTTATTTTAAAATAAACTCCTCCGAGATTGTAAACAATACAAGCTATAATAAGACAAAACACACAATTGTTCTCAACAAAGCTAGTTTGAATATGAAGAAGTATTTTCTACTTGAAAAACTCCATCGAAACACAAGACACTTAAACCCGATAATTTGCCTAACTACATCGCAACATAAGACACTTAAACCCGATAATGTGACAAACTACATCGCAACACAAGACATCTAAACCCGATAATGTGACAAACTACATCGCAACACAAGACACCTAAACCCGATAATGTGACAAACTACATCGCTCCGATCAGTGAACTATTTCATTGAATACATTTATTCTTATTTTTAAAAAAAATTATGATATGGGGGGGGGAGAGCGGAATTATATGCCTCTAAATGTGGGTTTTAGGTAATCACGCCTTTAATGACTCGAAAGATAACTTGAGAACCATTTATCTTCATAGACACAATGTAGAGACAGATTGAACCTACACAATGTAGAGACAGATTGTTCAGACACAATGCACCGACACACTGTACTGACAGATTGTACAGAAACAATGTAACTAAATAATGTATTGACACAATGTACCGACATCACGATGTACAAACTATCGGTGTAAAATAAATGCCCTTTAGTTATAATTCAGTCGTCATAATTTGCTAAACAGATTTTTTGTTTATAAATACTCGAAACAATGAAATTATTTGATCAATTTAGCTTGTCGCCAATTTAATATCAAAACCCCGAGGAACTTAATCGAGATAAATTTGTTAAATAATGTATGTTCACAATTGATGCATAGGAATCCTAACCTAGATTTCCAAATTTTATAAGTAGTGATGAACGGTAAAAATTTAACAAGAAAAATATCACTTGTAAACATGAAAAAAAACGGAAAAAAAAATATATGAGACTTCAGCAATTACCAAAGCGAGAGTGTAAAATGTAGACAGTAAAGCTCACTTAGTGTAAATTCCATCAGGGCAGATGAAGTGTAGAATTCATCTAGTTTGTTTCTGTAACCTTAAGGGATTTTGGTGTTAAGTATAACGCCCAGCCGCAATTAGTTCCCTAACTAATTTCAGATACCCTTTAAGGCTTGGTGGACCTGTGGGGATTTGATGGGGGGGGGGTGTTAAAAACCAATTTTCAAGCGAAAAATGTTCTCCTTGGTTCTCACCCAGGATCGAATCCAGGATTCTTAGGTCGACCGTCGAGTATCTGCACCACTCGGCTATCTGTCCCACCTTTCTTCTTAGAAGTAGTCTATTTTTTAACTATATGTATATGTAAACAGGGGCCGTCCTTATACATATATAAACATGGGCCCCACAATATACAAGTTATCATTATATTCAAAATTAAATGAGGGGCATCGCAAGCATCCGACTATTAACTACACAATGTACCAATATTAAACACACAACGTATCAATATTAAACACACAATGTACCAATATTAAACACACAATGTACCAATATTAAACACACAATGTACCAATATTAAACACACAATGTACCAATATTAAACACACAATGTACTGATATTAAATACACAATGTAGCAATATTAAACACACAATGCACCGAATATAAGTACACAATGTACCAATATTAAACACACAATGTACTGATATTAAATACACAATGTACCAATATTAAAAACACAATGCACCGAATATAAGTACACAATGTACCAATATTAAACACACAATGTACCAATATTAAAAACACAATGCACCGAATTTAAGTACACAATGTACCAATATTAAACACACAATGTACTGATATTAAATACATAATGTACCAATATTAAAAACACAATGCACCGAATTTAAGTACACAATGTACCAATATTAAATACACAATGTACTGATATTAAATATCCAATGTACATATATTAAATACACAATGTACCGATATAACATGCACAATGCACCGATATTAACTACACAATGTAACGATATTAAACTCACACATACTCCAATAAACTCCCACAACTCACACATACTCCCGTAGACTCCCACATACGCCTATAGACTCCAACATACTCCCACATACGCCTGACAAATAGATAGCATCGCCGTCCCGATGTGAGCTGCTTTACCGAATACTGAGCTGTAGGCCACCAGTTGCTCCAGGAGTAGTCGACCCTGACCGAAAAAAATAATGACTAGATAAAGTAAAAACATTGCACTAGCACAGTTCCTATATAGACAAGGACTAAAAAAATACTTTGGCGATCCCTCCCCCCCCCCCTTGCTCCACCTCAGGTTTCATATAGTCTAAACAACTAACATAACACACGGTTACATGATCAATCAGAAATAATGGCTTTCATAGCTATAAAGACTTCTAGTCATGTAAAGCTGAGACAGAAAGACGTTTAGATATAGAGATAGGTATGTAGACACTTTAATAGACAGATAGACAAACAAATAGACAGACATATAAACAGACATACAGATGAAGAGACAGGCAGACAGATTGATAGACAGACAGACATACATGTAGATAGATAGATAGATAGATAGATAGATAGATAGATAGATAGATAGATAGATAGATAGATAGATAGATAGATAGATAGATAGATAGATAGATAGATAGATAGATAGATAGATAGATAGATAGATAGATAGATAGATAGATAGATAGATAGATAGATAGATAGATAGATAGATAGATAGATAGATTCCTGACACAGGCTAACAGACATGCTCCTTTTAGTTCAGTCATATTTTGTTTTTTTTTTTAAATCAGCTCATAATATGAACCAAACAAATAATTGCATACGCACACATGGACACACACATTACATCGTAGTTAAAACAGTTTGGCTAACAGACATGCTCCTTTTAGTTCAGTCATATTTTTGGTTTTTTGAAATCAGCTGATAATATGAACCAAACAAATAATTACATACGCACATATGGACACACATATTACATCGTAGTTAAAACAGTTTGACTTATTCGAATGGTTTGAACATGCATGCTACTCTCTCACGCCTCGTACAATATTACTTACTACAGCGGATCGCAATGTTGGGCCTGAGGTTAACCTTACACCATAGAAAACCATGTCCTCTGGTATTGATATAATTAGAAAAGGGTCAATCAGGTAGTAGGGCTTAATCCTGTGTACATAAATAAATAAATTAGCAAGTAATACTTTTAAATTCTGAATCAATGTTCCTCTCTAATTTTCCGAAGGCTGTGTGCGGCAATAGATGTCGGCTGTGCGCAACATAACGGTATTTTTGGCTCACTGAACGCTATGTAGGTTGTACTGAACTGCTTAAGTTCTACTGAACTGAATATATGTGTACAATATGTTGTCATGTGTACGCTTAGCGAGCAGTGTGGGAGTGCACATGCGTACATCATAAAGGGGACACTTGTACTATTGCAGTAACATATATGTTAAATAAGAGAGCCGTTTTGAGTTATCGGTGGGGGGGGGGCTTTGGCCAATGTATAATTGAGGTCCCTAGGCCATTAAAGATTGTGGGGCTTAGTTGAATGCACTTTAAGATTGCGGAAGCTTAGTCGAATGAACATTGAAGATTGTGGAGCTTAGTCGAATGAACATTAAAGATTGTGGAGCTGAATCGGATGCATGTTAAAAATTAGGGAGCTTAGTCGAGTGAACATTAAGGGGCTTTAGGTGAAGCGTTGAAGAGGGTCAAGGGAATAGCAACATTTGAAACCCTAGGCAAAAATATTGCAAAGGTCACCAGTTGGATATCTTGGGCCCCCCTAATAGTCTTTGACAACAGGGGCCAGCCTGATTTCCTAAACGGTTAAGCTGTTTTAGACAGGTTAGGGTTTACCTATTCAACAACTCTAGTTGTAGATAGTGTATTTCTTTATGAGATTACAGGGTAATAATAACACTGGTAAACAGTGAATTCGTAGCCAGTGATATTTGAATCATTTTAAGGTTAAGATTTACATTTCTTTGAAACGAACTTGACAATGCTTGCAGTAACGGAATGTAAGACTCACCCATAACATTTTTTTCCTCATAACTATTTATACTTATGGACTCTTGTTCCTTTGGCTTTAAAGCCCATTTAGGGCCCTGGCCTGCCATACTATTCTTCGTCATATTTCACGATCCATGGTCTTCTGCCTCCACTCTCTCACTCTTATGGCTTTAAGATCTTTCTCCACTTCCTCTAACCATCTGCTTCTTGGTCTGCCTTTATGCCTTTTCTCATTGGGTGTTGCCTTATATATTGTTTTTGGACCTCCGTTTTTTTCCATTCTTTCTATGTGCCCTACCCACCTCAATCTATTCATTTTATTTTCAGCTGTTATATTTGGTTCTTCGTATAGTTTGTACAGCTCTGAATTGGTTCTACCTCTCCACTCGTTATTGTCCTTTATTGGCATATATAATTTCCTTAATAATTTCCTTTCCCAAGTGTTTAGCATATTTCCTGCTTGTTTGCTGATGGTTCATGTTTCGCTACCATATGTTACTGCTGGTCGGATCATTGTCTTGTATATGATTTTTTTAAGTTTTCTGGAGATCTGTCTGTTTTTCAGTATTTTATGCAGTGTACTTAATGACTTACTATACTAAAATATACTAATGTTATTCATATATTTTTTTTTCAGGAAAAATACCACAACACCTGCAGTAATCACAAGTCTAGACCTCACCCTTATAAAGACAAAATCAATTTTGTTCATGTATTGCGTGATATTCTGGCAGATAGCCAACATGTGGCACTCTATTTACATGAAAAATTAGACAATTTTGTTCGTTCGACGGGCTCACCACCAACATTTTATCGTTTACGAAAGAGATCCCAAACTGCCACAGACGTCATCGCTGCACTGTTCGAGGAAGTTTTCTATGCAGAAAAAAATGAATTATCGTTACAACTTTTTTTTGACTCTCAGCCTCAGTTGGTCTCAATGTTGAATGAAAGTCAGACGAGAAAAGTGATTCCATGTCGAGGTTACACTTGTCATCTCGAGGGATACATGTACAAAGCCAGACAACACCTGAGTCTCAAACTAAGTAAATCTGAGAGAAGAATTCATCGAAATAGACTAAAAATCTTTCGAGCGATGTCGCGAATTACAAGAGCTGCTTGTGGATGCTGTTGATTTATAATTTTAAAGCAAACTTGTTACTTTTATCAATATTATATGTATATAAGAGTGTATATATATTGTGTGTGTGTGTAAGACAGTGAGAGAGTGTGTGTTAAAATATTCCTGTATGAATGTGTCAATAGATAACATACCTTAAATCCTCTTGTTTCTGTAATCTATATAAATCATTAATGTTCAATTTTCTTATTTAAATAAAAAAAATAACCAAACCATCATTTGTCAATTATGTTGTAACATAAATAAAACACATGGTTATAATCAGAGGCCATTACAAGGGCAGGGCATCACGTTTTGACATTCAAATATCTGAAAAAACCCTGGTTCTCATAACGACGCTATTGTCAGGGCTAATATGAGTCTCCATTTAATTACTCTTGTATTTGAGTAAAAAAAAAACAACTAGGGTTGCATGAAATTGTCTTTTCCTCACCCTTTCACATGGACCATGAATATTTTCTATTATTTTATACCTTTTATTCTGGGTGTGACAGGCCCGTAGCGGGCGGGGGGGGCTGGGTGGTCGCCCCCCCCTGCGCTTTGTCAGCCCCCCCCCCCGCTTATTTGTTCTACTTAGTAAAATGTATTACCTGCCCCCCCCCCATGCTATTGCCTGGCCCCTGCTGTAGAATTTTCACGCTACGGGGCTGGGGTGTGATATGATGCACTGTGACAGAGAATAGTGGCGAAGCGTTTCATTAGGCGAGAGGGGGTAAAAATCAAGAAAAAAAGCGTTAGGTTTCATAACACTGTAAACTTGTGTTCATAATGGCTGATAAGGTAAAAATGCCAACTGGTGAAAAAGTAATGGTAAAAAAAAACCCAGTAAAAATGTCAATGGTAGAATTGACATGAGGTGTGATATTGACAAACTGTAAAAGATGGGGAATGGACAAATGGATTTGTTGGGTGGTAAACATTACGTGACATATTCACACAATTTATGTATATAAATTACTAAGACATTACGAAGACTATTAAACATATTTGAAACAACCAAAAAGAAATATTTGAAACAATTAAAACACATCTTTTAAACAATTAAAACACATATTTTAAACTATCAAAACATATGTTTCAAACAATTAAACCAGGGGTGGGCAAACTTTTTCTACGGAGGGCCACATTGAAAACTTGATTGTTGTCGGCGGGCCGCATATATAATATGTCTATTTCAATTACAATTTATCAGTTGCTAATTTGGTAATAAGACCTTACTATTCATAATTTTTTCAACAAAAGTTTATTATTATTACCTGTCATGATAATTTTGAGGACGGAGGAACTTAATTTACATACAAGCTGACCACAGAGTACAATCATATATAATAAAACTCATTTCCAGTGTGCGTTAAATCGAAAGTAAAGAATGAATACAACAGTATTCCAGTTTAAAATACAACCATGAAAAAAACCGGATCTCCCCGAAACCAAAAAATAACCTAGCCTACCGATCAAGCCTAAGGGGATATAACTCTATGCAAAGGTTTTGCAGGGTACAGCTAGTATTATTATAATTTATGAGAAGTATGTAATTGTTCACAATTTTGGATAATGTTTGTGAACTGTGGAACCAGTTTACTGGTTGTGATTCACATGACATATAAATGCAGTCAGCCAACATCGATCTGTTCTTAGACTTGTTTGCTTTCATACAAGAAAACGCTTGCTCACAAATGTATGTCAACCTAAATAGTGACAAAAGTTTTGCAGCAAAGATTTGCAAATCATTGCAAAACATTGCAGGAGTTGTGTATGTATACCCAACAAGCTCATTAGACTAGTAGGTTTGATATAAAACAACTCAAGAAGCAAAGTGAAAATACAAGGCGAAAGCTCAAGAGGATACTATTCAACCAGTGGCGGCGGAACGAAATATTTTAGGGGGGGGGCAAGCCAAAATTCAGGGGGGAGGCGCCGCCCCCCCCCTTGAAAATTTAAGGGGGGGGGCAAGACACATTCTTGAAAATACAATGTTTGACCTATATTCTTGTCAATACAATGCTCAATCGAGAAACTTTGGGACACTGACTCTTTGTGTCATTAATCAAGCCCATGTGAAAGTTTGGCGCCATACATACGAAACCAGACAGTAGATAATTAGCTTATCACAATAATTCCAGCCTAACTAGGTCATCTAACTTAACAGGTATGTGTCCCCAAAAATGCAAACTCTCTCTAAACATGACTCACATTGTAATCATTTCCGGCCCTTCCAAAGTGTGTTACAAAAACATATTACCGACCGTGCTCGTTACAGCGTGTGGCGGGTACAGCTAGTATTTAATATTTAGCGCTGAAATAAAAAGTGGGGGCCAGGGGGACGCCTGTATTTGGACTTCGCTCCCCCCACCCTATTTACGCCACTGAATATTATTCTATTTTTATTAACTTTATGAATGATACACATAAAATGTTGACACATACCTTGCTTTTTAATCTTTTTTGTATCGTAATGTCAGTTTTTTTTACAAATGTAATAGTGTAATTAGACCAGAAAATAATTATCATGAATGAAGATGAACACGAAACTGAAACCGGAACCTCCATAAACAAAAAGTAATTTATGAAAAGATAATCAATAATTGCATTTACTTTAAAAATTACATTTGCCGTCATTCGGTAGATGGCAACACTTTTTATAATATGTCACAACAACTCTCAATAATGTGATTACTGTAAAATGTAAATTAATTATAATTTCTTTCAAATATTAAATTTAAGAAATAAATCAAATGAATTATGAAAATGATACATATAAACTAAAATGAATTACAAAGTTAAACAAAGTTAAAATTTTAGGGGGGCAGACTGAAATTCAAGGGGGGGGGGGCGCCGCCACCCCTTAAACGTTTTAGGGGGGGGGCGGCCGCCACCCCCCCTTCCCCCTGCTCCGCCGCTAGTGTATTCAACTTAACCCTAGAAAAAATCATAAGAAACGATAAGTTTGATAAACGAGGAACTATAACACATTACCTCAGAAGCGAAGAGACCAAAGTCTATGAAAACAGGAACAATATTTACAGAACCCATCCAGTACATTGCATATGCTGATGACATAACATTAATAGGAAAGCAAAGCTATGATATAGCAAAAGCATACATAGAATTAGAAACAGCAGCTCAGAAAGCAGGTTTAACAGTAAGCGAATCAAAGAAATGAAAAAGACTACCACATACTAATATAGACTCCCACATACACCCATATACTCCCACATACTCCCATATACTCCCATAGGCTCCCACATACCCCCATATACTCCCATAGGCTCCCATATACTCCTACATACTCCCACATACTCCCATATACTCCCATAGACTCCCACATACTCCCATAGACTCCCACATACTCCCATAGACTCCCACATACTCCCATATACTCCCACATACTCCCATAGACTCCCACATACTCCCATAGACTCCCATATACTCCCACATACTCCCATATACTCCCACATACTCCCATATACTTCCCTATAATCCCATAGACTCCCACATACCCCCACATACTCCCACATACTCCCACATACTTCCACAGCTCGAACATACACCCGCAGACTCCCAAATGCTCCCATATAGACTACCCAATGTACTGCTATAAACTACATAATGTACAAGTATCAACTACACAATGCACCCATATTAACTACTCAATGTACCGACATTAAATAAAGGTTATAGGTTATGTCCTTACCCTTGAATATCCTTTTACAAGACAATTGTTGCCTGCTTAGGAGTCCCTTCCCCCCCCCCCCCCCAGGAATTTCATTTTATCGACACTGACCATATCTAGCGAGCTTTCCCCTATCCGCCACCTGGGGAGGCGCCCTATGGGAGTTCGGCCTCTCCACGCGGGGGGGGGGGGTGATGTCCTACACTTGATAAATAAACTGCGAATGGGGTGGGGCCGATGGTCTTTATTTAATAAAATTTGTCGTGATGTGTTATATTATTTTGAAGCTATTTTAATTATCCATAATATCAATAAAAAAAATATTCGATTAAAGATTTGACGCTATAGCGACATTTTTTGGTACCGATAGACAATATGCCTAGTTATTGGAATGCGCTTCCCTTTTGGATTTACTTACACTGATATGTAGTAAGGTAAAGTCACAGAATAAACCAATTGTGACTTCTATTGTTAAAGACCAGGTTTACATTTATTGCCGACAGATTAGACTTCTGGGATCGGCTGATATAAAATAATTGTCAGTCATTCTCAAGAAGTCATGTTTCCGTGCTGTGTGGTAAAAAGATTTTTCTAAAATCTAAAAAGATTTTTCTAAAATCTTTCGTAAGCGAAACAGAAATTTCTTCGAACAATGACTTCTAACCAGTTATTGACAAGTGGCCAATGCTATATTCAACAGATGACCAATGCTACACTAAACAGATAAGGGGACGGATGGTCGTGCGGTAACGCGCTCGACTGTCGATCTGAAGGTACCTGGTTCGATCTCCGGTGAGGACCAAGGAAATTTTTCAGGTCTTGGCTCAAGTTCCCGATATATCTCCCGTGGTAAGCCTCCATGGCCATTGCACTATCGGCTATGGTGGGGATGAAAGAAGGGCACCATAAAACCGTCCCATTAGTGGTTTATAGGATCTAAGGGATTTCATCTCATCCTTACAGGGACTTTACACACACTAAACAGATGGCCGATAATCCACTAAATAGATGGCCAATGATACATCAAATGCAACTGCGTTAGTAAATGCGCAGCAAAGCGTTGCATATGTAAAAAAAATAAACAAATATGCAACGATTTATGGTTACAAAACACTGCAGTGATGTTGAGGAAACAGTATATCATGTGCTATTCGAGTGCCCCAAGCTGGCGGACCACAGGGTGGGCCAGTCGGGCAGTTTGCTGGCCATTGTCCTGTATGGCAGTTCCCAGATGTTTCATCTCGCTGTCTCTAAGAGAACATGTCTCAGCCCGCAGTTAACATTGAGAGAGTTCAGAGAGAAAGAGAGAGGTCACAAAAGTACATCTTGTTGTAACAAATAATGACGAAGAAAACTGATCGAACATTTAATTTTTTTTTAAACTCAGAAAAAAGTCAGGTACCTATTACTCTTGGGGACTTTAAACAGGACCTGAAAAATTCCAAAGATTCGAATCCGGGACCCTCCGGTCGACAATCAAGAGCTCTGCAACACTCGACCCCCCGTATGTGTTTCTCTGTGTGTGTGTGTGTCTGTGTGTGTGTGTAAGTCCAGTCAAAAAATCATCAGAGGATTTGCTCCTGTGTCCACGACATATTAGGGATTGTGTGGCTAGCCACCTTTACTTTCCCAATTAACGTTATATCAACATTTCAAGGTGTGAGTATTTAGGGCACTTTCAACCAACTTTCACCACCACCTGGGAAACTGACTAATACTATTATCAAATAATCATTTATTTCGTTTCTATTTTTTTAATTGAATCTGATTATCCTCAATAAATAAACGACTGCCACATTTGAAACTTGGACCAGACACAGCTGCTCAATAGATTGGTGTTAAACATCTGGCCGGGGGGTGGGGGGGGGAGAAAAGAGACGTGGCATATGCTGTGTTTTTATACCTATAATGAGTGGGGGGAGCCAAATATGTTCAGATTGTCTGTTAGCTTCATAACACATTAAGCCACTTGAGAGCGTGAAGTTTCTGTTCAGAAAAACATGGAGATCATAAGGAGAAAGGTGTACAGAAAAAGTCTTAAGCGCAAATTAAAAGTCGAAAATCAGGTAAATTTATATTTCATTTTTTTTATTTATTTTTGGAGGGATCTGTATAGTTATTTACAATATAATTATCCGCAACTGTAAACAATGCAAGCTACAATAAAACAAAATACACAATTATCCTCAATTATCCTCAACAAAGCTAGTTTGAATATGAAGAACTATTTTCTACTTGAAAAACTCCAACGACACTTAAACCCGATAATTTGACTAACTACATCGCAACACAAGACACCTAAACTCGATAATTTGACTAACTACATCGCAACATAAGACATCTAAACCCGATAATTTGACTAACTACATCGCAACATAAGACACCTAAACCCGATAATTTGACTAACTACATTGCAACACAAGACACCTAAACCCGATGATCTTCAATGAAAACTATGTCACGTCTGCCTAAAATTTCATTCGCGCTCGAACTCTCCGAAACATGTATTATTTTTCTGTTTTGTCTAAAATTCTAAAACCTATAACTGCTTGTTAGTAGGTAATTACATTAATAAAGTACTGGTGTACCTAAATGGCATCTCCGAGACCGATGTACATGGAACAGGGCCGGCGTGATAGGGCACACAAAAACGTTCTAAAATAAGGCCTCAGCGTATTCATGGCTCCGATCATTGAACTTTTTCATTGAATACATTTATTCTTTTTTTGAAACATTTTTGCAATGTGGGGTGAGGAGGGGTGTTAGCCTTATCGTCTGTTTCTGTACGTGGGTATTAGGTAATCACATCTTTAATAACTTGAGAACCATTTATCCTGGGAAATTACTTACACTTACAATAATGGAAGAGAAAAAAAAATTCTTGCAGTGCGTATGTGTTTTATTAAACCAGATCTGTTAAGTACATCATAAAAATATCTGCATACATGTGAACTTCATAGACACAATGTAGAGACAGTTTGAACCTACACAATGAACCGAAACAATGTAGAGACATATTGTTCAGACACAATGTAAAGACAGATTGTACAGACACAATGTGCCTAAATAATGTATTAACGCAATGTACCAACACCACAGTAAAATTATTTGATCAATTTAGTTTGATGCCCATTTACTCTCAAACCCCGAGGTACATAATCGAGAGAAATGTGTTAAAAAATTTATGGGTGCAAATGATGTATAGGAATTCTAGTATAGATTTCCAAATTCCGTAACTAGTGGTGAACGGTAAACAGTTAACAGGAATAATATTATTTGTATGGAAGTATACATGAAAAAACGAAAACAACAAACATATCAGACTTCATCAGTTACGAAGGCGAGAATGTAAAATGTAGACTGTAAAGCTCACTTAGCGTAAATGTCATCAGGGCAGATGAAGTGTAAAATTCGTCTGTTTGTTTCTGTAACCTTAAGTTCCAAAACTAATGTCAGATAACCCTTTAAGGGAAATTTAAAAACCAATTTTCAAGCGAAAAATCTTCTCCTTGGTTCTCCCCGAGGATCGAATCTATGACTCTTAGGTCGACAGTCGAGTATCTGCACCACTCGGTTATCCGTCCAACCTTTCTTCTTAAGAGTAGTCCATTTTTTAAAAATATATATATTTGTAAACAGGGGCCGGTCTTATATATACATATATAAACATGGGCCCGTCAATTTACAATACTAGTTGTCATTATATTCAAAATTAAAAGAGGGGCCTCGCAAGCATCCGAAAAATTGAGCCCCGCAATGGGAAAGGCCGGCTAGATAGATAGATAGATAGATAGATAGATAGATAGATAGATAGATAGATAGATAGATAGATAGATAGATAGATAGATAGATAGATAGATAGATAGATAGATAGATAGATAGATAGATAGATAGATAGATAGATAGATAGATAGATAGATAGATAGATAGATAGATAGATAGATAGATAGATAGATAGATAGATAGATAGATAGATAGATAGATAGATAGATAGATAGATAGATAGATAGATAGATAGATAGATAGATAGATATTATTAGAGATTATTTCTGGTAAAGTTTTACATTTCTTTGTGGCACACTTGACAATGCGTGCGGTAACGGAATGTAAGACTTACCCACAGCCCGTAGCGAGAACATTCTACAGCAGGGGCCAGGCCAATAGCAAGGGGGGGGGCAGGAAATAAATGTTACTAAGTAGAGCAAACAAGCAGATGGGGCCAGACTAAACGCAGGGGCGGCGGCCCCCTTCCTCCCTTCCCCGCACGCTACGGCCCTGCTCACCCATAACATTTTTTTCTCATAACTATTTATATTAATTGACTAAATATACTAAAATATACTAATGTTATTCATATATTTTTTTTTCAGGAAAATTACCACAACACATGCAGTAATCACAAGTCTAGAGCTCACCCGTATGAAGGCAAAATCAATTGTGTTCATGTTTTGCGTGATATTCTCTCATATGGTCACATTGTGGCACTCTATTTACATGAAAAAGTATGCCATTTTTCTCACTTGACGGGCTTAACACCAACACTTTATCATTTACGAAAGAGATCCCAAACGGCCACAGATGTCATCGCTATACTGTACCGGGAAGTCTTCTATGCAGACAAGAATGAATTATGGCTCCAACATTTTTTTGAATCTCAACCTCAGTTGGTCTCAATGTTGAATGAAAGTCAGACGAGAAAAGTGATTCCATGTCGAGGTTACACTTGTCACCTTGAGGAATACATGCACAAAGCCAGACAACACCTGAGTCTCAAACTAAGTAAATCTGAGAGAAGAATTCATCGAAATAAACTAAAAATCTTTCGAGCGATGTCGCGATTGAGAAGTGCTTGCTGTGGGTGCTGTTGATCTATAATTTTAAAGCAAAATTTTGATTTGTATCAATATTATATGTAAATAAGAATATATATATATATATATATATATGTGTGTGTGTGTGTGTGTGTGTGTGTGTGTGTGTAAGACAGTGAGAGAGTGTGTGTTAAAATATTCCTGTATGAATGTATCTATAGATAACATACTAGCTGTACCCTGCAAAAACCTTTGCATAGAGTTATATCCCTTTAGGCTTGATCGGTAGGCTTGGTTATTTTTTGGTTTCGGGCAGATCCGATTTTTTCATGATTGTATTTTAAACTGGAATACTGTTGTATTAATTCTTTACTTTCAATTTAACGCAGAGCCAAAAATGCTTATATGTATATATATATAACTTGTTTTTTTTAATCTATATAAATCATTAATGTTCAATTTCCTTATTTAAATAAAAAAAAATAATAATAACCAAACCATCATTTGTCAATTATGTTGTAACATAAATAAAACACATTGTTATAATAAGAGGCCATTACAAGTGCAGCACAGCACGTTTTGACATTGTAATATCTGAAAAGACCCTGGTTCTCACACATGCATATGGAACATGAATATTTTCTTTTATTCTATTTACTTTTACTCACTAAATATTTTTCTAAACTTACTCATGTACAGTGTATACCCCTTAAATGTATTTTTTTAAAAATTATTTCGAGATCGAATCCTATTAATCTCAACAGGGCCTCCCCTGGTATATTCTGTCAAGGTAATAAGTGTTGTGTATTAGTTTGTGCGTTGCGCAGCGCTCAGTTTCTATATGCGAGTTTTTTTTCCCAAGTGTCGTTTGGTGCATGTGGTTCAAGAGGCAGTTGGGATGTTGATCTTGAAGAATGTGGACATACTGTGAAGTATTAACGAATGAGAGGCCCAACGAAATCATGTACACAACATAAGTAACTAGTGAGTTCTCTATATTTGATAAAGTGTGTTGCATTAGCGTTTTTTCTTATCATACAACATATACCGAAATATTATGTGAATCTTATCTGTTTACTGACATAGTTAACTTAGTTATTTTTTTTCATTTCAAATAGAACTTAATCTCTTTAAAAAAAATTGTATCACTTAAAGATTTTGTACACTTTAATGAAAGCTTTTTTTTATATATTAGCTATTTCTTTTTATTATGTTTCACATTGGTTTCTACTGGTTACAAGATCGTTTTGTCAGATCGTGCCCTATTCCGTGTATATAAGAAAGGCTCTCATATAATCATCTGTTTACTTATTATATAACACCTTCTGGGGAAAGGGGGTGAAATGACGCACTGTGACAGAGATTAGTGACAAAGCGTTACATTGGGAGGTGGCATAAATCAAGAAGAAAAAGTGTTATACCTAATGTTAACTTGTTCACAATGGGCTGATAAGGTGGAGGTAAAAAAAAGCCAGCGGATAAAAAAGCAATGGTAAAAAAAAAAGCAACTGTAAGAACGTCATTGGTAGAATTGACATGATATGTGAGATTGACAAACTGTAAAAGATGGGGAATGGGCAAAAAGATTTGTTGAGTGGTAAAAAATGTTGTGACATATTCACGCAATTTATGTAAATTACTAAGACATCGCAAAGACTATTAAACATATTTGAAACAATTAAAACACATATTTTGAAAATTTAAAACACATATTTATAAAAATTAAAAAACATTTTAAAAAATTAAAACATTTGAAACAATTAAAACGCATATGTTAAACAATAAAACATACTTAGTTTAAACAATTAATCTACATATTTTGAAAAATTAAAAAGAATATTAAAAAATTATAAACATTTTTTAAGCAATTAAAAAACATATTTTAAACACTAAAAACACATTTTAAAACAATAAAAACACATATTTTAAACATAACTAATACAAATATCTTCAAAAATTAAACACATACTTTGAAAACATTTAATAAACATATTTAGAATGAATAAATATTCATAAATATTATTTTAATCAGATTACAGGGTCGAATTTTCCGGGGTGAAAAAGTTGTGGATCCTTTTATAATTTACATCACTGTTGAAAGAAAAAGACAACACCTAATGATTCTCTTTTTAACTGAGAAATGGCTGGGTGCATCTTCACTCATAATTTTTACGTAACCTAAATAAAAATGTCATTAAAAAATCTTAAGAGTCTGATAGTTGGAACAAATCTTTAAAACAGTAAATCTCTTGAATCCAAAAATGTGGAGCAATCCGATATCGATTTGAATATGTATTAATCACTTCAGTTGACGTGTATATATAGAAAGTAAAACTGTGTTCAATGTGGTCAAATGAGTGGCTATTATAATAGTCGCCAAATCACGCCTAATTTTAACTATGAATAGTTTACCGCACGACCACACCCCAATAGACAGAATAAACTGCCGAGAACAAGAAACTGTAAGGGGGGAAAAATGTTCCTTTTAACAGACAGAGTCGTACCTAGGGTGGGGGGAAGGGGGTCCAAATCCGAAAGTCCCCCCGGGCCCCAGCTTAAGGGGGGGCCAAAACTTTTTTTACATTACGTATTAAGTACATTATCTCATGTCATGATGTCAAATGTCAAAATGCAGCGGCCCTCAAAGTAACCAAGCCCCCTGGGCCCCCAAATCACTAGGTTCGGCACTGTTAACAGATTGGTAGTTTTCCCGCTCGTCTGGCTGATCACCTCCAACATTCATCACTAAATCTATTTCTAAGGGTTGTATTTAAAGGCGGATAACTGCACATATTAAAGATTAAGCTTGGCAAGCAGTGGCTTCTCTATGGTTGGTGTCATCCGGTGCGGAAAGTTCATGGTGTCACCCCCCCCCCCCCCCCAAGACTTCCTTAAGAACTATGGAACATATTTCGAATTTTCCTGCACTAGAACTTGGAGATCCGCATATAACTGTAATGTTTGTGAAATGCGTCCAATCGGTCCAAGAGTTGATGAATTTTAACTATATAAGATAAAAAACAAATTACGCAATATAATTTAACGTGAAAGCATTTAAGAACTGCAACAAATGACAAAGCAAAGTCAAATTAATGTTATTTCGACAATAAACTTTGTTTTAGATTTCCCTTTACCGGTCTCCAAAACTGCAAATCTGTCAATCACTCTATCAATTTCTTTCACCATATTAATTTCAATAGAAAATATAGCAAGATCAAAAAGCCATGACTATCCCATAGTAGATGGCAGGTAATTTTTAATCAGTTTCAGTTTTGAAAAACTCCTCTCTCTAACATAAGGGGCCGTCCATAAAGTAAGTAACGTTCCAAGGGGGGGGGGGGTAAGAAAGTGTGACAGTTTGTGACAGGGGGGAGGGGGTCAGGCCAAGTGTGACGTCACATTTTTTATATATTTTTAATTTTATTTCTGGTTTAATTTTTTATCTTTTTAGTAAAACTTAATAGTTTTAAAAATAATTTTCAAAAATTTTGTGAAACACTTAAATTAGTTTTATGTCAAAATAGCATGAAATGCTTATCTTTTCAATGTGTTGTTCATAATTCCTCATGCTAGTTAGGAGCGTTAGTATACTGTTGCGAAGCCTTGTTTTATGTGTAGCCTTGCCGGAAGTGTTATTATATTTTTGTGGTCTGCTGCATAATTACATCAAGAAATTTGGAATTTGTATTATAATATTGCCAAATGAACATTATGGCAGTCACCTTGATTAGCAGGCCAGAACAATCAATGACGATTTGGAAAGAACAAACTTCAAGTTTGCAGGTGAAACTTTAGCTGAAATCTGAATTGGATGCAGCAGGACCGATGTCGAAGGATCAGGAATGGTTTGACAATCATGTTCGCACCAGCTAATTCTTCACTCAAATTGTGAAATGTCATGACATAAAATGTTGCGACAAAGTTACGGAGCTCAAATTTCAACGTTTTACCTTCGAGATTTTTTCCTCCTCCAATCCCAATCAACCAAACAACTGACGGACTCAGAGCAGATGCTCATAAATTTCCTTCATTGTTTGTGGCACAAACTCTCAAATTTGATGGCATCATGTCAAGATCAACAGGAATGTTTAAAGTACAACCATATTATCTTTATTAATCGAATTTGCAAAGTGTGTCACTTATACTTTGCCTCACAAACAATGCTGAAGAAACATACAGGACAACACAGAGCTCGGGCGCAGGAGAATGTGCCAACCCAAAATTTTCCAGTTGATCTGTCTGCAATTATCCTTCCAGGAAACGATGATGGGGAAAGATTTATGTCAGTCGTAATTTACTTTACCATGGATAGATGATGTCTAGTGAATATTTTTTTTAATTAAACATAATTCACAGGCCCACTATAAACATATTCAATATAGCACAAGAGCTGCTCACATAATTTGTCAATCTAGTCATTTTTAGTCGCAGTGTTTGTTTCCACTTGCATTATTTAATCCATTGATTGAGTTACTGTTTCAAAGAATAACTGTGTCAGCTGTTGACAATTAGTTATTCTACTATTAAAGTCATTTAATAATCTGATAGTTCTTTTAATATTTATATTTTAATGCAGTTTAATCGTAAAGTGCGTTTTAAGTTTTCGATTAAAATTAGTTGTAAATTAAAAAAAAAAATTTCGAAAGTGTGACGTACATTGGGGGGGGGGGGGGGGGTGCGAGATTTGTGACACTTTGTGACGGGGGTAGGGGGTCAAAAATGGTCGAAAATAGCGTGATGTACCTTATGGACGGCCCCTAAAGCTACAGACACACATGTAGCACATGGTAAAACCATACAGAGCGTGCTCTGTATATTGTCACCCTGTGCTACTGCTCTGCATGGTGGTACCTTGTGCTACTGCTATGCATGGTGGCACCTTGTGCTACTGCTATGCATGGTGGTACCCTATGCTACTGCTATGCATGGTGGCACCCTGTGCTACTGCTATGCATGGTGGCACCCTGTGCTACTGCTCAGCATAGTGGCACCTTGTGCTACTGCTATACATGGTGGCACCTTGTGCTACTGCTATGCATGGTGGCACCCTGTGCAACTGCTCTGCATGGTGGAACCTTGTGCAACTGCTTTTTATAGTTATACCATGTGCTACTACTCATGTTTTGAACTATGATCGGTTATAAAACCCGACTAGACCGATATGAAATGAAATTAAGAATTGTTCATTTTAGTGTCACCCGGTACGGCCCACACATCCCTATGGACGTTACTGATAGCAAGTATTTTAAGAATTACAGCACCGAATGTAATATAAATAGCTGTGTGGTTCATTTGTAGGCAATTAGATCGGATCTCGTGCGTCGTGCATCTCCGAACATTGCGAGCAATATGTCTTACTACCATCCATTCTGTCAGTTTTCATCAGTAGATAAAGCGGATACATTATAAGTACATTTAATATTTAAAACAGAATTAGTATAGTAACATGTATCAATCATTTGTTTGTATTAGTAATTACACGTTAAATATATTAAATGTTGACTATTTGATGCCACTGGTTATGTATTCCCATATGTATTATCATGAATGATACCAATAAAAAACAATTATTGGTGATAACCAGCCCCGTAGCCGGGGGGGGGGGCACTGGGGGTGGCTTGCCCCCCCCCCCCGCTTAAAAAAGATTAAAAAGAGGGGAAAATAAAGAAAAAGTAAAGGTGCCCCCTTGCTGAATATTGGTGCCTCCCTGCTTACTTTGACCTGGCTACGGGCCTGGTGATAACGCTAGACAGTGTTTCCCAATGTGCGGTATTCGTACCCATGGGGGGTATGCGAAGAGTTCAGTGTGCTAAGGGGATATCCAAACCGTAAAAAAACAGCAAGAAATAATTTAAAAAAAAAATAAAAAGAATCCAACCAAAAATAATAAAAATAAAACATCCTTTCATTATTGCCACAAGCATCTACTAGTGCTACGGATAATCTTAATAAAACATGGCGCCTTTCTTTTTAACAAAGAAATTATTGAAATAAATATCTATGGGAAGTAGTTTTTTTTTTAAACAATTGTAGTAAAAAAAAAAAAAGACAGGCTTATGCATGATATTGAACACCATTTCAGATTTTTACACTAATAAACACTATTACCAGTAATCAATTTATGATGATCTGTCGTCTCAAGGAAAACCTTTTTTTTTTAAATAAATCACATCGATGAATTTTATTTATATGATAAAACTTTTTTTTTATTATAAATGGATTTTATTATTCGTTCTTTTTTATTTGGTTTATGAGTAAATAAAGAAGAAAAAATATTTTAATTATTACGGTATTTAAGCAGGCTTTTTTCAGAAGGGTACTTAGTAGGCCTATTTAATTACAAAAAAAAAAAAATAAGAATGGGGCACATGGATGTGAAAGGGGAAATATACTGCTTAACGATCTTCGTTTATGTTCTTTACTGGAAATTAGTCTAACCACAGATGTATCCGGAGACAGTAAAACTAGCAGACCATAGTAACACGACACACGCCCTTATCAGGATAAACCTCATATATCTATGGGATAAACTAAATCAAGACAAAATATCTTACTTCTGAACGTGGAAACGAGAAATCAATAGAGACCTTTCTTTGCAATTTTTACTTATACTTAAGTTAATACTTAAGAAGTTACTAATTATTTGTAACTTGTATCATCCAGACCAGTGTTATGACTTATGTCCAACTTATGAGTGTCTATGTCTGACTTAGATGTTCTGATCGAAAGTTAAAAAAATACTTTATGTTAAGAGTTGATTTATCAATAATAATTAATAATATTATCAAAAATACATTTCTTACGAAATGATCGAATTTTGTTTTTATTTGTTGCCCGATTATTACTATTTTATATTACATAGTCTAATATACTATCTCTATAGTAATAAAAAGAATATACTGATTATAAAGTCAATAAACAAAGATTAAAGTCTATTATTAGTAATAGTATTAAAGCAAAAAGTAAATGCAGTAGAGCTTTAAATAATAACTGTAGTGCAAAATATAATTATAATATATTATAATACTGAATTTATTAAAATGGTCAATTTATTAAATGGGTTTTAATTTTCATGAATGAAATGGATGTGCTTAGGTCTTTTTGCTGCATTGATGTTATAGAGTATTGCCAACCTCATAACTAGAACTCAGAATTGGTGACTTTAATCAGTTGAAGTTGTGTGTTTGCATGAAAGTTGTTTTCGCATCCTGTTCTTCACATAGTTCATTATGGAAAATGTGTTTTGATTAAATATGCAGTGAATTTAAATATTTTTTTTCTTGAATTAAAATTCTGCCCAACTATTAATAAATTTCCAGCATAATTTTGAGTCTAAAAATTACTTCAAACACAACAATGACCTTGTGCATTGGCCATTGTTTTAATCAGCTGCACTTAATACAAACCAAAGAGGCTTTCCACCAATAACATACAGCCAACCTTCTAGTCACATGCGACAAAATAAATCTTTTTTTTTACGCACATTAGGGAACACAGATTTCAATTGAAGATGTTGACTCATTATCATTAACAATAAATTTCGCCATTAATATTAATCAGGGCCAAAACATTTTACTACAGATTAATGACTAATGTCTGTAATTTCTTGTAATATTTAAGAGTATTTATCAATAGTTTATTGCACTCTTTAATATTACATAAATAATTATTCTTTAATTGAAAAATAAGTTTGCGAGTATAAGTTTACATTTTAAAAAAAATTATATTAGTAAGTGCACTGATCTTTTCAGATCATGGATAATAGTGATAAACCAAAAACCACAGTAACTGTTGCTTCACAAGTTAAATTTTCTGAGCTCTGTGGACTTTTGGAAAAAATACAAAATACTCAAGGCAATGAGAAGAAAAAAAAAGTTTTGCAAGATTTTGTACTAAAATGGAGATCATGCCACCAAGAACTGCATAAGATTAACCCAGACAATGTATAAGTTATAAAAAATGATACCTTGTTTAAGTTTATTTATCATTTACAAACCAAAAATTAATAATATTTCATTAGTTTGACTATAGTTTTTAAAAAATGATTAAATAATGTTTTTCAGATTGATTCATTTTATCCTGCAATGAGATTGCTGCTACCACAACTTGAACGAGAGAGGGTTGCATATGGAATCAAAGAGGTAGATATCAAAATTGAAAAATATATTTCCCTAGGTTGATATGCTATTTTTCAAATTTAAAATGATGTTTACTTTTATTTTTTTTTAAATTGCTAAAAAAAAAAAGGTTTATGTTTAAAAATGTTTGTTTACAATGTCTTTCTGCTAACTTTCAGCACACATTTGCCAAACTTCTCATTGAATTGTTGTGTCTTGGTAAAGATAGTCCAGATTCACAGAGACTTCTTTTCTATAAAGCTCCTAAAACAGCTCAAGCAGTAGGTGTCTGTTTGATTCATTCCCCTCAGTGCCTAAACTCTTAGAAAAGCAAAGTTAAAAATAATGTTTTAAAAAAAAAAAAGAACTATTTTCTATTACCTATTTATTTAAAATTTACTTCTCATACAGCATGCTGGAGATTTTGCAAGTGTAGCCTATTTTGTCTTAAAAAATCGTTGTCCTAACAAAGGATGCTTAAGTATTTCGGAAGTGAACCAAGATTTAGATGCTATTGCCGTAGGCAACGCAGCCAAGGCCAAGGAGACAGTTCGCAAACATTTGATGCATCTGCTAACATCTTTGAATCCCATAGAAATAAAATGGTTGATTCGTATGATTATGAAAGAGCTCAAGATAGGTTTAAGTCAAACCTCGATACTTAATGTATATCATCCAGATGCTGAGGAACTTTACAATGTAAATAACAGCTTGGAAAAGGTAGTGGTATTATTATTTTAATGGTTGATTTTCACAGTTTAATTAGAATCTACTAACATATAAACAATTTGCTTTAGTATCATAAAAGTCTTATCAGCCATCCTTAGTGAGCTATGATGGCTATAAATTTAGTATAACTTGCTAAGTTAAAAATCTTCTTTTCTAAAGATAAAGTTTCTTTAAATGCTTCATCAGAAATTTGAATGTTCAGCAGTCAGATTTTATTATTACTTGCTTTAACGCTGATTGAAAATAAAACTTGACTTACTTGACTTAATCCTCTGACTCCGCGTGGGAGCATAGGGCCTCAACAACGCTCTTCCAGCGAACTCTATTTTGGGCGTCTCTCTTCAGCTGAGCCCACGTCCATCCAGCTGCCTTCATCTCTCGCTCAGTGCAGCGTCTCCATGTCTCCTTTGGCCTGCCTGCTCTTCTCTTTCCCTGCGGGTTCCACTCTAGCGCCTGCCTTGTGACATTGTCTGGGTTCTTGCGCAGAGTGTGGCCTATCCAGCCCCATTTTCTCTTCCGGATCTCTTGGTCAATGGGGGTCTGCTTTTTTCTTTCCCTCAGGGCGGTATTGGAGATTTTTTCTGGCCATCTGATACGTAAGATATTGCGGAGGCATCTGTTAATGAACACCAGCAGTTTTGTGGTGGTTGTCTTGGTCAGTCTCCAGGCTTCTGAACCATATAGTAGCAAAGATGGACCAAAAAGGAATAGTTTTTGTTACTTTTTAGTCTAATTTAATAAAAGTTTATTTAAAAGCTTCTGGCTGGTAGTATTAATTTAGAAAACATATCTTTTAATTTTTTTCCACCTCTAAAAACATTGCTAAAATAAGTGGACAAGATGTTAAATAATTTACTCAGCCAGGGAAAAATAGTGTTTAGTCATCAAGAATGTATATATGCTTACTACTATTTCAGATTGATATCATTGAGAATTAATAGAAAAATCAATGCAATTTTTAGAGAAGATACACGACAAACACCTGCCAGAAAAAGAAAGATAACTAAATACCAATGAAAAGTTGAATTCAATGCTTTGAGACTTTCATGCTGAAATTAAAATAATAAAAAAAATCTTATTGTAACTTAAATCATACAAACCTTGAAAGCCATTAGTTTTGTGTCTTTTTGTATACATTTTTTTTAAACTTCAGATTTTTTTTTTCAAGTATTTACAGTGTTTAATTCTGAAAAGTGTTTCACAGTCTATAATCTTTTACAGTATTACATCTTTTGGCATTACAGAAACTTGTATGAAAGATTGTAGACCTCAATTGTTAATTTAACCTTTCATATCATCTTTAATAAATTTTGATTGTTGTTGATATTTTAACTTTTGTTCTCTTAAATCATACACAGTATTCAAAATATTTTCTAGGTGTGTCTCCAACTCAGAGATGTCAAGACCAGAGCTTACGAAATAGGAATTGAAGTTTTTTCTCCATTCACTCCAATGTTAGGGGAAAGAGCATCTCCGGAAAAGGTATTGTGAAAGACTGGATATTGATTAAAAAATACTATTGGATTTCTCTGTATTAAAATGCAAATAGAATGTATGTGTATTTATGCTAAATTATCAATCAATTTATACCATTTGAAAAGAGTAAAAACACATATTATGTTGAGAGAAATATTAATTGATTACCCTTGCTACTTTTTAATTTCCTTTGTATTAATTATAGGTAGAAAAACTGATGGAGAATAAGCCATATTTGATTGAAACCAAGTATGATGGTGAAAGAGTTTTACTACACAAAGATGGAAATGAATATAAATATTTTTCTAGGAGGTATATGTCTTCATTCTTTTTTAAATTTTTATTTTAGACAATTTTTAAATCTGTAAGGCTTTAGACAACTCTTGGATATTATTAGAAGGTAGGAAAATAAAAAATTTAGAAGGGAGAAAAATAAAAAAATTAGAAGGGAGAAAAATTAAAAAATTAGAAGGGAGAAAAATAAAAAAATTAAAAGGTGGAGAAAAAAAATTAAAAGGGAGAAAAATAAAAAATCTTTCAATTAACAAAAACTTAATTAAAATTTTAACAGTGGCATGGAATATACTCAAGTATTTGGTTCCAACCCATTTGAAGGTACACTGACACCGTACATCTGTAACAGCTTTAAGACCAACGTCAAGAAATGTATTTTAGATGGTGAGATGTTGGGCTATCATTCAGCTACAAAAACTTTTGGTGAGCAGTTTTGTGAAAGAACGCGTGTGGAAACACTAAATAAAACATTTATTTTAACATATGAAAAGGAAATTGATATATTATAAAGTGATCTAAATCTGAATTATAATATTATAATGCTTTTGAAAAGATGCAATTCTTTGCCAGGTATAAATGTGCAGACATATTTTTTTTTGTAAACTTGGATAAAATGAAATGTTTAAAGTTTTTAAGAAAAGTGTAGACACAGCTTTAACTTCTAATAACTCCTTTTTCATAGGACTTTAAAATTTACTATTCATCTTGTCTGAAAGATTTAGTATCTCAGAATTTTTCTAGGCTGTTATTATAGTGCTATGTTTAATTTAAAACTCATTTATTGGATTCTAATTAGAAGGGAAAGATATAGTCAATTCCTCTTTTTAATTTTTATACTGGACTGTTGAACACTTTTTTTAAGGTACAAAGGGAGAACAGTTTGATATAAAATCTAAAGATGTTTTAGAAAGAACAGGTTACCAGTCTTGTGTACAGGTTTGTTATTTTCTAAAACATTTCACTTATAATTAAATTAAAGTGACAATTTTGATTTTTACTTGTAGTACTTTTTTTTATCTTAAATCCTACAGGTTTTTGATGTGTTGCTGCTGAATGATAAAATTTTGACAAACACACCATTGAAGGAAAGGTTAAGCTTACTGGATGAGGTTTTTACTCCAGTCAAAGGAAGAATTATGAAGTCTGTTTATAAAGAAGCTCACACAAAGTAAAGCTAGCAAATTTTAAACCTTGATTCTTTAAAAAAAAAACTATTATCTTAGAGGTTTAATAGACAGGTAATTTTAATATTTTTTTGAGTACTAAAGAAGCACCTAGTGGTTTAAAGAAAAAATACAATATACATGCGAAATGTAAAACGTCTGATATCAGAGCTTTAATAATTATTTTTACAATTATTAAAGAATTATTGAATTCTGATTTAATGTTTGATTTCGGGGCTGAGAAATTTCTTTTTTATATCTACTAAGTTTTGCCCATTTTTTTTTTTAATTTTTGAAAGTTCTAGTGAGTTTATTTTACTGTAACATAAATTTTATTAAAAAAAAATATAGTGCAGTAATTGATTTAGAAATGCTTACTGTGTACTTTTTAATCAATCATTTAGTCAAGATTGTGCTGATGCTTTGAATGAAGCCATAGACAACAAAGAGGAAGGCATTATGGTTAAACTAGCTGACAGTGTCTACAAACCAAACACTAGAAAAGGTTTTCTATTAATTCACAGTTTAAAAAATATATTTACATGTATAAATATAATAATCATTTGTGTTTGTAATGTCTTAAATTTACGCTTTGTGAGCATGACCAACGTAGCCTTTAAAAAGATTTGCCATCCTTTATGAACAATATTTCTCCATAAACATATAGCATATGTTACCTATTTTTACTCCTTTGGGGTCAGCAGTCAAGTTAAACTGCCATCCAATGACCAAATAAAACATTCAGTCATTCACAGATGTTTTTCACGATAATATGATAACTGTTGTTTTTTTTTTAGCTGGATAGCTAATCAACTAGTGTCATTGCTAAGTTATCCCCCCTTGAATCAAGTTTTATCTACATGTACACTACATGTATTTTAAAATAGTGAAATGTTATAGTTCATTTTTCTCAAAGCCTTTGCAAGCAATTGATTGTCAGTTTTATCCTTAATGGTGTGATGCTGATGCTGTTCAGCGAGCAATAGATTGTTTATCCTCAACAGTGTGATGGTGATGCCGTTCAACTTCAAACAAAGGATTTCATAGATAGATATTGAAATATAATATTGTTACAATGTAGACTACTATTGTCAGTGATTTACTATTGTCATAACGGATTTGCTTCTACAACAGGTGGCTGGTTCAAGATAAAGCCGGAGTACATTGGAGGCTTAATGGATGAACTTGACCTTTTGGTAGTTGGTGGTTACTTTGGCGTTGGAGAGAGGGGTGGAATGGTTTCCCATTTTCTTTGCGCTGTGGCAGAGCCTGCAGCTGATGAAGAGATGCCAGCAGTTTTTCACTCTTTTTGTAAGGTATATAATGTACAGATATAGGATTGTTTTTTAGAAATTAAATTTCAACGTAAATAACTTTCATATAAACAATTACAAACTGTCCTGTTTGAATTATAACACATTTTAAAAATTAATACAGGCTAAATCTATTTGATAAGTTGAGCAAGTGTACATTGTTAAGTGCTGGGATTATACATGGGAATGGTGAATGAAAATAAATATCTGAACTATTTATGGGTATCTTCTGTATGTGATCATCTTTACTTTTTTTATGATTTTGAAAATTGATTCTTTGGATTGGGATCTTTTAACTTCAACTTATTTCTTGAACTATCTGTAAAGAATGTTATTTGGAAATCATATATTTAATTCAGAGAAATTTTAAATTTATTCTTTTTGGTCTAATTACATTAAAAAAAAAATTGCATTTATTTTGTAAGGAATTTTTTAGTTGCTTAATTTTCTTTATTAGGTTGGTTCAGGCTACACTAAAAAACAGCTGAAAGACTTTAATGAGCAGCTCTCAAGTCATTGGCAGGTATACAATAAATTCAAACCACCAAAACATTTAGAACTTGCCAGTGGATTTAAAGAAAAACCAGATCTATGGGTACCACCTGAAAAGTCAAAAATACTCCAGGTAGGTATAGCTTAGACAAGTTCCTTCTAACTTGAGATAATTTTACTTGTACACCTTACTAGCTTTGGCATTGTCATTTAAAATAACACATGAAACAGTTTTCTGTTTTTTTTGTTCATTGCTGTTTAAGGATGTTATTTTTTACTAATTTTCTAATAAGATCAAAGCCTCAGAAATCATAGAGAGTGATCGTTTTAAAACTGGGTGCACACTTCGCTTCCCTCGAGTGGAAGTCATTAGAGATGACAAGCCATGGTACCAGTGCATGACAAAAGTTGAGCTTGAGGACCTCAGACAGGTACATCATGTCATGAAATTTTGTATTTGGCATGAGTAGATTTTTTAAAGTTACTAATGTTTCATCCACGGTTTAAATTAATTTTTTTCAGAAATCAGGTGGGAAGTTAACAGGTGGTAAATTTGACATGGCTAATGTGGATGAGAGTGAGCCAAGCAAAAAAAAAAGGAAAGTAGTCAGCCATATTGTACGTCCAACTATTCTGCCTCAGTTTAAGGGAGCAGATTTGTCCAAAGTCAAACAGGTACTTTTAATAGACGGATTTAATATCATTGATTACATAGGTTAACATGCACATTATTTTAGCTTGAAAATTATTCAAATGATTGACTTTTCTGATTTCATATTTATTATATAATGTGGCATTGAAAGAAACAGATTACAATTTACTCATTTCAGATGAAATAATGTTTTTTTTTTAATATATTTTTGTTTTTATTTCGACCATCACACTTTTTCTTCATTGTTGATAAATGTAGAATTTTATTTTATTGAATAACTGAACATAAAATATTTTACATTGTTTTTTTTTCTGTATCCTAGAAAAGCCAGGTTTTATCAGGGAAGGAATTCTGTGTCATTGATGGTCCACATAGTTTCTCTAAACAAGAGCTGGAGAAAAGTATTGTTCAATTAGGTGGAGCTGTTGTTCAAAATCCAGGTAAAAAAAAATTCTTTTAATATCCCATTCTGTAGTTTTTGTAATCCTTTCATGATGTAATAGACTTTTATTGTATAAATATTGTTACTAATAACATACATAAAAAAATACCTTGGATGTATAATTTTATTAACTAGTAATTAATACTTCGGATAATTACAGTACTTGAATATTTGATTATGAAGTATTTTTTTATTAACTTAAATTTAGAATTTTTATTTAAATTTTCTGAAATATAGATAATATATGATGTATTGTGTTTTTATTTTGTGTCTTCAATTTTACTCTATTGTTTCTTAACATAAACAAACCAACTTAAGTAGAACTTTTAAAATTTAATTTTTATTTTTTTTTATTTTGAGGAAATAAAAAGCTAAACCCTATGTAAAACAGGGGCATGTATAGATGGGGAAAAAATTATATGAAAAAGTAGTTCAAGAATCTGCTGATAATTAATTTTATGCATATCTAATGTAGTTCTGAAAGTAAATTTCAATTTACAAGAATAATTTTCCCAATAAAATTACTAAACAAATACATTCAATTACAAAGATTATTGTTGATTATTTTTATTTGTGGTAATAAATTTCCTCATTGTGATTTGTACCATTAGCCTCTACTGGACCTACATGCTAATAAAGATATTTAATTATTAACATTTTTTTCTTTCTCTCCCATTGAATGAAAGGTATGGATATAAATTTTTCAATTGAATAAAAATGATGAATGAATAATTTATTTTACTTAATTCTTGGATCAAAAAGAATAGCTGTAAATTATAATTTTGATAATCTGTCCCTCATATTTTCATACTATGTAACACTCATCAACTCAGCAGTTTATAGGCCTAAATCCAACTATCTTATTTTGGCAGATTACTGAGGTCTAATTTAAATTTGGTACTGTATATCTCTGTTAAATATACTTTCTTGACAGTGACAATTGATTAACAATGAAAAAAACAAAGGCTTCCTTAACACTTGTCTAACATCCCATTATTTATATTTCAGATACCACCACATTGTGCGTGATAGCTGATAAAGTGGCCATTAAAGTGAAAAATCTTATCAAGACAAATAAATATGACATTGTCAAAGCATGCTGGTTAATT